>JANHZU010000557.1:140216-176279 GCA_032468055.1 Acrochordus granulatus
AAAAGGCTTTCTCAATTCTGAAATTGAACTGGTAAGAGAGCTGGTATATACTCTTCTAGGAAGGAGGAGTTGAAACGAAACGTCTTCGACTTGAGAAAAATCCAGTCCAGATGCCTGTTTTTTAAACTTTGTTGCAATGGCAAATATATTTAAAACAATTATTTTCCATGGATTTAATATTTTTTCTCTTCAATGACATTAAATATTAGAATTTGGTGACAACTTTTGGAAAGATTTAAGGAACTATACCCCAAGATTTTCAGGGGACATACAATCATAACATCCTAAATTATTTTCCCTTCCCATCAACCATAGTTAATACATTAAGTATATAGCCAATGATGCTCTAATTCTTTTCAGCCCAGTTATCTCCCTGAGCTTGCTATCATTTCCATTTCTTGTTTGGTGCCCTGCCCTGGTTCCCCTCCCTGCAAGCTTTTCTTCCTAACTGTGTTGACCCAACAGGAATGGCCTCATAAATCAACTCTCACTGGCTGGTGTACGGGAGGCAGAAGCCATTTGGTTTAAGCATCCCAGCAGCGAAGAAAAACAAGTTTATTTATTTTCATTTTCAAGTTTAGTCCAAGATGGTTCTTCTCAGGATGATGACTCTCATGCTACAGATTGAAGTTTTCTAAGGTCAAAGGTTGCTGGGAAATTGAGCAAAGTATTTTTTTTTCACTACCAACCTTTCTTAAGTTTGTTACCAAAAAATTTTATTGTGGTGGAAGACCATGGAGACCAAGAATATATAATTATATGACCAACCCAACTCCCCTCTTTAGTAATTATGTATATTTCCCAACATTCTTGAAAATGCTTGAATGCAGAATTAGATGTCAAAATAACAGTTCTAAGCATGGATACCAATTGGAACCAATACAAAGTTGTACTAAACCATTATATACTTTGCTACTTTGTAGTTGAATTTATTGTGTTTGCAGAATGTTACTATATTGTGTAAACCAGATTATTGCACCATTAGCTTTCTCTCGGTGTATGTATTGGCTTAATATGGCATGTGAACCCAATTAAATATTGCTATTTAATTTGCTGAATAATCCACTCAACACATTAACCAAAACCAACAAATCACATTATTGATGGTGTAGACAACATGGTGCAGGCAACATGTGGCTTTCCAGATTTATGCAGAAGTACATATCTCATCTTTCTTAGCTTTGTTGAGATGTCTACTCAGAGTTCTAATGCCTGGAACTAGTAGCCCTCCAGATACTGCATGTTTCCTCTTTATTGTCTAAGCCAGTTGAGTCTGCTAGACTGTAATTCAGCAGCATCTGAAAGATCACGTGTTCCACATGACTTAACTAGTTCCATGTAAATATACACAATAATCTTCATCAGCTCTTCATGATATTCTCCAGATGTGATGAATCTTAGGGCCAATATTTTTATTGTTGGAGAAATTTTATTCCCATACATCTAGGGCATCAGGCTGGAGAAGGTGATGCTGTCAGACTTCTTCATTGTAAGTCTCAACTTTCCAGACACTTCATCCCATAATTCAAGAATTTGCCTGCTGAAAAAAAAAACTGACAGACATACTAAATATGTTGTTTTATGTAAACAAGATGTAAGCTATATGAGAAAACCTATCTGCTATAGTACATAGAAATTGGAGCATCTATGTCTATACTATATCTATTTGCTCTAGGTTTAAATTCTAGGCCTTTTCCTCCTGCCTTTTTGAGTTAATCAACAAAATACTTCTAGGCTCTGAGACTGGGAAATATCTGCTCCATGTTTTAATATTTCTGTCTACCCTCAGATTCATTAGTTCTAAGCTTACCAACTTCAGTCTTTGTATTTCAGATTTCAGTCTTCTGCTCTGGACATTTTCTTCATGATTAACATTCTTCAATTGTATTTCAATTTAAAACTTCGCATATAATTTTTTAAACAAAAAAATTATACTTACGTATTACTGCAATACTTTTTTTCTGAACAAATCACCCAGAGTCTTGGGACCTGGGCAGCATAGAAATCTTCATAAACAAATATTTTTGCAAAATATTCAGTGTATTTTATTCTAATGAGCATTAGTTGGGGGATAAATTATGCACAGTTGCTTAGGAGCACCCCAAATATTCTTTCCTGTGCTAATACCAGCTTCCACATGTGTTGAGTGGGAAGTAGGGTATACAAGTTGCATCCCTGATTTCCTTTAGTTCTTTTTTATTTTGCTGTAATAGTAAAATAAAACTGTTTCACTTAAAGAAAAAAAGGGAGGGAATAATGAGAGGAATCATGAGAAATTAAACTTCTATGTGAAAAGAACAACTGATATTGAAGAAGAAGGTACTCAAGCTGCAGTTTATCTTCAGTCCTTCAGATAACAAAATTAAAAAACAGTAAAACAGACTGGACTTCTAATCTTAATTAAAGGCCAAAAACCTAAGTTAAAAACTCAGCAGCTTTTTACCTTTCCATGTGAGTCAGATTATGTTTTCTATTGTACTTTATCATATTTTTGTTTCTGCTTCACATAAGGGCCTACAAATCATATGAAAGACTCAAAGGAAGAGTCTGGAATATGTTTCTTACACAGTGAGTAAACATGGGATAAGAATTCAAGTAACTATGCAAACAGATGAATTTACTTTTCTTAAATTATCATTTGACATTAATATCCCACTCTTGCCATGTTCACCTGAACTTCGTAAATTATCACAAATCATTAACCTAAACCATCTTTATCTGCTAATTTCCATTTCCCCAAATTTAAAGTGTTTGGGCATAGACAGAAAAACTGCTTCATGTTAAATGCCAGAGCTACCACAGCAAAACACTCAAAAAGGAAAGACATACTGTACTTCTTTGGACCACTGGAATTTAAACCAATGCTATGTATGATTGGCTGAAAAATTAATGCAACAATGAAATATCTCAAACTATTAAATTAAAGATAGTTGTATTCAGGTTGGATCAGCATTTTCAGTTATATGAATGCAGTAAAGTATTTCCTATAGATTACCTTTACATACCTGAATTATTTTCTGGGTAGAAATACTGAATGTGGATTTTTAAGATATTGATGTTTTTTCCTAGAAATGTGAAATTTTCTTCAATTTGAGTCTGGCTTCCTGTGATTTCAAGGATATATCTGTCTACTCTCCTTGGGAACAATATGGTAGAGGCTTGATAATGTCATTTTCTGGAATGATTTTTCACATTGCAGTCTAGCATACAGTTCTGGGATTTCCTGATGGTTTATTTTACTGAACAATATGTTACCTTATATTTTATTTTCCAATTTATATATTCAACAGAGGGCTTTTCAAAAAAAAGTTCAGAAGTTTATGAATTCTTTCCTGAATGTTTCTGGTTTGAGTAATGGCATAACCAAAGTTCAATAAAAGAGTTAACCAAACATTTATTGAATTAAAAATGAATTTTGTAAAGCAATTAGAAAGAAAAGTTAGTCATACCTAAACAACATACATTATGTTCTGACAGGTTTCCTGGTCTGGCTTATTTGCAAAATTAACTTCCTTTTGGAGTAACTCATTGTGAGCTCCTGGTACCTTTTTCTAAAAAAAAATATTAAGAATTGTTTATATTCTTACACAGTATATTAAATGTTCACTATGTGTAATATACTGAAGGAAAGAGAAGAAGAGGATAACTAGCAACAAGGTGAATGAATTCACTTACAGTGGTGATTAAGATCTGAAATAACAGGTTAAACCCAGAGAAAATCCATGTATATGGACATTGAGAATTGATATCAACTAGATGCCACATAATCAATCTGTATATACTACAATAATACACTAGGGTATAAAGAAATTGTTCATATTATACCATGCAGCATTTTGGATTTGACCACAGAAAGATACTTCACAGTAGAAGAAGAGACGTGATTGTAGCACCATCTGTGATTCCTTAAAGCAATGGGACTTTTATTTTTTAAAAAAGAAATAATTTTCTTTAAAAAAATACTGAATAATTCTCCCTAAAGATGCAGAAGCTTTAAAAAGTTACAGATAGGTACTAAGTTGATCCTGTAAAAACTATTTCTTTATATTATATTATGTATGCGGTAATAATGACTCTTCTCAAATATTGGTGATACTGGCCAGTTTAGTGAAGAACTCCACAAGAACATAACTGCTTGCCACAGGGGAATTGTGAGGAGTTTCATGTGAAAGCATATGCATGTATTTCAACACTCCTTGCTGCAAACAACTTTGCTCTATTCATGGATATCTGCTATTCACCAATTACGCATAAAAATGTATCATTGAACAAGGGTGAAACTGCCATTATATAATTTTATAACAGTTTGAAAAGAGCCAATTTGATTTCTTAAATTGAATAATGTCTTTAATGATTTAGCTTTGAAACAATATCTTCAAATATCCTAGAAATCAGGTTTTTATTTGAAACTAAGGAAGTGAATAATAGAATGGGGCATGGGATGGACAAGGAACTCAGAGCTCACAAACTCACATACTCTGAAAGAGATCTACATACTGTAAGGCCTTATATTATAATTCTATTTTTCCTCCAAGAAATACAGGGCAATTACTTTTATATTTTACCCTTTGAACAAGTCTGTAAGGTAGCTTGAGTAAGCAGTAGAACTTCTGATCTCTGAAGTCCTAGGAAAATACTGCACAATCATTGCACCATTGTGACCTGTGTGCCAGTCAGAAAATTCCTTAAGACACTGTGACTTATTATTGCTCAAAATAAGGAGAAGGTGAGCACCCAACAAACTATGGTACAGAGGGTTACATTTGGTGGGGAGGAAGGGGTGACAAACCGAGCTCCTGTATGTGAAAAACAGTGCATCTGAGCATATACAAAATGTTCTCCATGAATAATCAGTATATGCATATGTCCCATGGAATTATATATACAAATGTCTTCATTTTGCACTGACTCATTTGCTGTAAACCAAGGATATATGATAACAGCCAGGCTGAGAAGAATATGGTGCTATGTTTTATAGTGCAGGACATGGAGGCCTGGCGTACTGCAGTCAATGGGATTGCGAAGAGTCGGACACGACTGCGTGACTGAACAACAACACAGTGCATACCATAATTTCATTATAAATGGGGGAAATATATATTTGTATGTTGAAATACAAATTCATATTTTTCCTATGTAATTCACAGTCCTAAAAAAGTATTTAATTTATTCAAAAAAACAAAAGTGCCTACAAAAATGTACATATTAATGGAAACCACATATGACAAGATATGAACATTGCAAAAAGTAGGTACATCAGCACTGAATATAAAAATGTGTTTATAAAGAAATGCACAGAAATGTATGTGTTCAATTTTGTTAAGTAATATAAAAATGGGATAAAAGAAGTTTAAAGTCTGGCAAACAAATGGAGACATTCACCTATTCTGAGTTTTCATGAGGCACTTCAGCACAGATGTGCAAAAGTTCAAAGACAATTTAAAAATAGAAATAAATCATGTTCATCCAAATGTGTAATAGTTGTAAGGGTGAACAAATTATGCATTATATTCAGATTGCATTAACCTCTTACTGTTCAAAAATTTTGGAAAATAGAGGAAAGTGTGTTAAATACATTCACTGCCTTGGGTTATTTGTAAAAATAATGAAAGATGGGATACAAATTAATAAAAAACCTAACGGGTCCCAAAAACAACCTATCAAGAGACACAAACCAAAAGTTCTATGGCACTTTAGAGATCAAATTGGTGTATGAAATGACTAAATGGTCCCCTTCCAGTTTTGATCAAGCCACCCGTCTCTAAGGCCATTGCACCAGACACTTTTTTCACTCAGTGAAACAACTCAAACTTCCCAATTTTAAATCAGCCTTTAAATTAAACTCTCTCCCTCACCTCCTCTTCACTCCCGTTTTCTTTCATCTTGTGCTCAGTCTCTCTACTCCGGATCTCTTCATTTTATATTGTTCCCTTGGCGCCTTTTTGGCAAGCTTCTGGGTTCTGGTGCAGAATGTTACTTTGTTTTTTCTCTTCTTTTCAAATCGCAAACGTGTGTTCTTTTCTAAATGCAATAAAAATAACCTCAATGTGAGAAGGAAATATTAAACCCTCTTCGTGTGTGCGCTACATTCCCTCTCCCTCAGTTTTTCCTTCTTTTAAAGTACAATGTTTCTTTAAAAATCTCCATCTGCATTTCCCATTAGATGCGCCTCTAAGGTTTCGTGTGATTAATCGTTGCATACTTGGCTTTGGTTGGAGAGACTGGGAATGCGGGTTAAGCCCTCCCTCTCTCACATTTCTCTTCCTAAACTTGTTACTCACACTCCCCAGCAGAGACTTTAAAAGTGTTTTCTGGGCTCAGCTGTTTCACAGCAAAGAAGCGCCCGACCTGGCAAGGAAGCGGACGTTCTCCCGCGGAAATAAAGGAAGATCTTCGCTATTAAACGCGGCAGGCCGCAGCGCTTTCTCCCCTCAGCATTTACTTTCCACGAGAAATACTCGCACTCCGACTATTTCATTCAGAAGCGCCCGCACGCGAAAGTCGCAGGGCTCCATGGATCCACCTGTCACCAGTAGCTGCATGAGGAATCCTCACGCTCACTCCCTGCTCTGGGATTGCCTGCAACGCCCCCTCGTCGAGACTCGAAGACCCGCCGAGCCGCCCCGCTACCCTCAAGCCCCCTTTGCGGTCCACTCGAAACCAGACCTGGGGTTTTACGTGGACTTCTCGGCCTCCTGCCGGGCCGCGGCCCCCCAGAGTCTTCCCCGCGCTGAGCACGCTAGCGAGGAGCCCGGCGTTTCCCTCCAGCCGCCCGCCTGGCGTGTGGCGGTCTCCGAGAGCAAGCGCACGCTGTCGGCGGAGGTGGCTTTGGGATCAGGAAAGCCAGAGGGGGACAGCCTCAGCTTGGGGAGCACCAGCAAAAATGATCTGGCCGGGGATGTGGCAGGCGACGCTGAGAAGAAGACAGCCCAACAGAGAAGTGGAGATGCAGGTAGGTGGCCCTGAAGGAAAACGCGAGCGTCAGTCTTTTAACTGTAGCTCCTCCAAGCCCTTTTTTGCACTTGACTAAAAGATAAACTGGCTGCATTCGTACCAGGTCCTTAACTGAATTTTTGAATTAACTCATTTTCTGGATTTGGCCAATCCATAACATCATAAGCTTAACCAAATGGGCTTGAAGGGGCAAAATAACTAAACTAAATCATATAGCATTCAAAAGAATTAAGTTCAGAAACAAATGTCACAGAAAAGAGCAGGGATAAAGGAAAGAAGTTGTGAGAGATTCACTGATAATGTAACTGGGTTCATGCCTCATGCTTAATCGGGATTTTAGCCATGGTTTGTTGAATACACCGCACTTGGATGGTTTGTTGCCCTGGACCAATAAATAAAGGCTTACAAACACAACATACTAAGAAAAATTTAGGCTAACTGTATTCTATCTTAAAACAATATTTTAATTATCTGTGGGGTAATTGGGAATATTCTAAATCTCAGGAATGAGTTTCAGAGAGAAGGGTGTGAATTTCCTCAGTCAAAACAATATCATTTAACCCTTTTACATTCTGTTTAAATTTTATTGGAAATGGAGCAGAGCCTCCTGAGAGAATTAACTCATGAGACATGACCATATTGTTTTGGGCTGTTCTTAGCATAGATTTTTTTTTTTTCAATTTGGTGTTTAAGGTAGAATGCAGTCTTCCAAGTTAGGTTGTTCTATAAACCTAATACTGAGCTACTTTCACACATGTTAAACCCTAAACTAGGATTAACAAAGCATAATTTCTACCTTTGCATATCATGCATAAATGCAGTGCCTAAACAAAAACTATATAATTGTTTAAAATTAACAATACTTTAAAATCATTACTCAGCCTCACCTGAACCTGTTTAGTATGCTGTGCAAATTTAGTATTACATAAAAGAGATTAGGCCCTTTGATAGAAATTGATTTCAAAGTTCACGAACTTCTCAAAAAAAAAATTGGGAATTGTTCTGGAATAGGAGGGGGAAGAACATACTGTGATTTTCCAAGTGCTGTTAATCTCCAGTACCCATCCACTTCCAGTCAAAAACAATGATTAAACTCAAACCAAGTTGATTTTTTAACCTGGATCTGCCTATTCCTTTTTATTTTCTTTGCCACATATCATTTGATTGCTTGAAGCATTTGGAGTGTGACTGCAGAGATATGTTTGCCTGGCTTATATTTTCTGCTTGTAGCAAACAATGTTATAGTTTGTGCATAATTTATTTTGTAGCTTTATCATTTTCACACTGCCTCAACAACTTAGGATTCTTTTGATTTTTTTCTCTGTTCTTTTCCCCAGCCTTGGTCTATGTTCACACAACATGCCAACAAGAGTTTAACTAAGCCATCATTTGTTGATTCATCCTAGTGTTCTAGGTTCACATATTGGACTGAGCTTCCAATATTTGAGCCTAGGAGTCAGGGATTTATTTTTATTTGTATGCTCTCCTGATGGGTTTGATTTGATATAATAAGAAATATCTCTCTTCTTTTTATAGAAAGCCAGGATGCAGTCACTGTCAACCCTACAACTGTCTCAAAGAAAGAAGCCACCAACTCCAGAGCACGGAAGGAGCGCACAGCATTTACCAAAGACCAGCTGCGGGAGCTAGAGATGGAGTTTGCTCACCACAATTATCTGACAAGGCTCCGGAGATATGAGATTGCAGTGAACCTAGACTTGACAGAGAGACAGGTAAAGCTTGTTTGCTTGGTCTGCTCCTGCATAAAGCATGCCTCCTTCTGCTTGTCAACTGTGCCTAGAGCAATGTTTCTCAAACTTAGCCACTTTAATATTCATGTGCTTCAACTTCCAGAATTCCCAAAATTTCCCAGCCAGCCTTCTTCCCCATCTCACTGGTTTAGAGAGAAGGAAAAGAAATCTGGGAATATTCAAGCCTTGCTCACTTATTAACATCTCAAGTGTCCCAATTTTTTTAAAGGGAAAAAGCAGGTCACCCAATTCCAAATAATACCAACATACTCTCTTTCTAGTATACAGGGTTGTATTAGATTCTTCAAACATCAATCTTGTAAGTGAAATTCCATGCATAACTTTATATTATATGGAGCATGGAATTTAGAGGTCCCTAGTCCCAATTTCATAGGGCTAATTTATTTACTTATTAAATTTATATGCTGCCCATCTCATTGTCAAATAATTCTTTATGTTTATATTAGAATGTAATGAAAATACAAACAGCATATTGAATTAACTTTGCCTTATAGATATGGAAGCTAGAATATCCAGTCCAAGGGGAGAAGCCATAATGCATCGATATTTTAAACTGCAGTTCCATAAGCCCCCAAGACAAACTTAGCTGATTTTTGAAGCCATTAGGGACTGAGATTTTCTCTTTGCAAAGTATTTGTTTTATCTTTAAGTCTACTGCTTCCTGTCTGTCTATCTGTCTGTCTTGAGAGTTAAACTGATATTGGAGTCCAAGGATAAGCATAACATGTTAAGACTGGGTTTCCATATCATCTTAAACATGATCTGTTTTAACCCCAGTTTTCATAAATCAGTCTGGCCAGATATACGTAGAACACTAAGCTGTAGACTAGTGTCTGGCTTACACATTCTGATAACCTTTATAACTGAATGGGATGTGTAAGGTCAAGTGCATTGGCAGTAATCTGAGGATCCATATACTCTGTCCTGCAAACAAGAGGCTCAGAGGCTCACCTAGAATTTGCTGAGCCATTTTCACAAATTTCCTTCCAAAGTTATGCCTGCTGATTCTGAAAATTTTTTTGCTGGTTGCTGCTAGAGCGTGCGCTTTAGCAACCCTCTGATATTAATAATTATTGAAAAACAAGGTGAATTACTGCACTCTGGGATACTGTAATGAAATGGCCTGTCAGGAAAGACAATTCCAACAGATCTTTTCTATTGAAGCATCAGGACTGTTGCAAGGGCAGCATCTTTTCTCTTATTGAGATCAGAAGTCAAAGATGAAATGGGAAAGACCGGGAAATGTTTTAAGCTATCAAGAAGCATATCTAGAATTCTGCTCAGAAAGGCAGACTTGGAGAAGGGAGAGTTTAATCCTTATTTCTTAATCAGGATTCTGCACTGAATGAAGCCTTGCACCTGAGCATCCCAATGCCAGGAAAGGCAAAGACAAAAACATTCTGAGATTGGGTAGCATCAGGCTTAACTGGATGGGTAGAGCTGACCTTCAGTTCATATCTGAGTGTTGTTCCTTTTCTTTTCCTCTTGGTTGAGGGCACTGTTCTGATTCAGCATTTCTCTAGATTTTGTGATAAATTAGAACTTGACATTCCTCAGATATGCTAAAGTACAAAGTACAATTCCTCTCCCACCAATCAATTGGTCTGGGAATTATAAGAGTAATGATTCAAAGCATAGGAAGTTAGCAAATTGGAGAAGGCTAGGTGGATAATTCAAAGTTTTCAAGAACATGCAATGTGCCTTTTAAATGTGTAAAGTTCCAGTGATAGAAGGAGGCTAACTGAAGACCCAACGGCTGGATTCTCAATTGTTTGAAGCTATAGTTTGCTTTAACTATGTTTTTTATAAAATGCAACAATTGGATTTTTACTATATGCTGTGAACAACACCAAACCCAACAATATTGGGTATGGCTTAGGACAATGTATGAACCCAGCCATAGTCTAGTTCAAAAAATGCTTATGTTGTATTTATTTCTGTCTTACTTAGCCTTTTCTGTGTGGTTCATTAAATAAACCACTGCAAATACAGTATAGCTGGTAAGTATTTCTCCAATCTCTGTAGAGAAGGCAAGGGTTCAGCTATACTCTTTTCACAACCTAAATTCTTAGATTTGATTTAGAATGAAAAATTTCCCAAGAATCTATCAGTTATCTCAGCTTGAATATACAATTACATGCAGTTTGCATAACTCATCAGAAGTGCTATCCTGTTTCTTGTGCAGGTTAAAGTATGGTTTCAGAACCGCAGGATGAAATGGAAACGTGTGAAAGGTGGACAGCCAGTATCACCCCAGGACCACATAGAAGACATGGGCTCTGTTCCGTCCCCAAATTCAGAATAACTCCTTCTCTAATAAATTGATTTCTATCTACCTATTATTAAGCAAATGGTAACCCCCCTAAAATTTATCTTATGATTTTGATATTGGAAAAAGGAAATAGAGCCAGTGGTTCTTCTTAAGAATATGGATTCCTTTATTCTCTGTTTCTTGGAGTGAGTAAACTACCAAGAAGGAAAAAGAACCATAACTGTGCAAAGAGAGATTTTCAGAAATTCTATGATTTAAATCAATGATATAGTTAGAACAAAGAGGTTGACTTGAAAACTATGTTTAGTCCAATCTACTGCCCAAGTTCTTATTCTTAAAGCAATGTTGTTGCAACTTTGAAGTGGCAACCCTGCTGTTCACACGTGTTATTTGGTTAGCCTCCTGTGATCTCATAAAGGAACTCTTACAGAGCTAATCTCTGGAGAAAGTTCTTGCTTGAAAACAAATGCTTCCTTCATTGAATAGAATAAGCAAGCATGCTGTGCCTTTAATGACAAAATTAAAAGATGGACAACCTGCCTAAGGCATGGAGGTTTGCAAAAAGATGGCACAGATATGTCACTTTATCACTGCAGCTGTAAAATTTAAAACTCTCACAATTTAATTATCAGATGCTTCTTTAAACATTGTTTTTGCTTTGTATTTATATAACTATAGAGGATAGCCTTAAGGATAGAGGAAAGATTTAGTTTCACAGTAACAATCACATAAATGAAGTTTGAGTCCAGACGAAGAAAGTGTTTATAAAAATGCCTTATGAAACTGTCTCATCTCCCATCCCCCTGAAGAGAAAAGGGGGAGGAAAGGAAGCACATTGGTATATGCAAGTTTGATGTTAGTCCTATAGCATAAACTAGAGTAAGAAATAGACACCATGTAAACCTACAGCTACTTTATTAACACAGCTATAACAATCTTGCAGCTCATTGTGATTAATCAATCAACTCATAATTAAACCACATTTTCACTAAATATGTCTTTGCGTGTTTTACATACTGTAATGTTGCTTGCCTCCAAAATGAATAGCCTGAATGTCAGAAATATTTATTATTCCAGAAACATCTCTGGATCTCTTCCATTAATATAGTGCTTACCATCCTCCTGAGAAAATAGTCTGCTGTATCCCTCATAAGTAGATGGCCCCATTTATCCAGCTTATGTAACTGAATCTGTTGTTATTCCCAGGAAATACTTAACTTTTCTTTCTGAATCTGTATGATACACTAGCTGAATTAGAGTAAGCAACCATAGAGTTCACATACATTTGGAAGGTGGGTTGGCACCAGGAGTTCAATCTCAGTCCAGAAATGACCAGGTTATTCAGTTGTATATCACTTCTGATGGAATAGCCCATCCCAATGAATCCCCTCATTTTCTAGGTTCATGGAATACCTAGAAGATATGAGATCATAAAATAAGATGTGCTAAGCCACACAAAATTAGCCAAGTTTCAAAGTTTAATGTATCAAATCTAAGAAACCCAATTAAGCATGTGAGTCTGATTTCTGTTTCTCTTCAAGTACAGCCTTTCCCTCCCACATGCAACCAAAAGACATGGGCTATGAATCAACTTTTCTGTTGTTGTTGAGAACAGATTTCCCAATCTTCCAATATAAGTATGTCCAAGAGTTTGTCCAGAACCACGAAGTCTAGAAACTGGAGCCAAATGCAAAACAAATACTTAAGGTAAATATCTGCAAATCATTAAAATGTTCTGTGACATGCTCCATCCGGCAATTGGTGATTAACATCAGAATTGAACACAGTAAATTTTGTACAGTTGAATTATATTATTTGATTTGATTAATCCTTATTGATCTATTACAAACCACACACTAGCAAGTGAAATACATTAATGTACTTGTGCCCAGTGACAAGGACAAACCCTTTGAATTTTTGCAAAAATTAAAAAAAGAAAAGGTTTTTCAAGCCCCTTAACTCCAGTTTTTAATTCAAAACAAAAAGTAGTAATACTGTAAGTTCTGGAAGGAATTAAATTGCAAATAATGTTCTTTTTTCTCTTTCACTGGAGAATTCTGGCTTGAACAAGCAATAGGACAACATTGGTTTGCAGCACCAAGGATAGCTCCTAGCAGAAAACTTCATGTTGGGCTGTAACCAAACATAGTAAATTATTCCCAAAAGTTTACAGACCAATTGAGAACAGACTTGATTTTCTAAGAGCACACTCTGTAGGGATTCATTGGGGTCCATTGTTTGCAGAAAATGGGGATCTGAGTAGAACAAAGCCTTCTTTAAAATCAATATTTTGGGACAGGCCCATGATGAACGTCTGAACTGTCTCTGACTCTGCAGGGGAACTTCACCATTATTTATTTATTTTATTAATCACATTTCTATGTCACCAATTTCCGAAGACTCTTGGTGACTTACATAGATTAGGGATTATGCATTACTTTTTACCCGGCCCTCCTTGGCTGACCAGTGATGTTCATATCTAGGGCATCCTCCAAGAGTCCTGCTCTGCCCCCCAGGATGGGGGATTTCCACACTGACTTCTACACCAACTCACTGCTCCGTTGTTTTGCCAGGCAGTGTTTTTTCCTCCGAAGGGGGTGTCCATTAATCTACTTGCATTTTCACGTGCAATTATAGCATTAAGCTGCTTAGGTTAGCTGCTATGCAGCAGGGAAGCAGGTACATGTGCAGCAAACCCATTTGATCTCTAGAGCCCAACTTCACAATCAGTACTTTATATTTGATTATCTGCAGAGCAGCACCTTTGAAACATCTCAGAGTTTCTTGGATGACCATAGTTAATGCACTGCTCTTGCCTTGGATTTTCAGTGGTGGAACATTTCCAGAGAATACATTTCCAGGAGCCTCCCCCTACAACATCCAACTGTGTAATATATGCCAGGTAGACTCTCATCTATTATTAGGTCTTCAGTGTGGGAGGTCTTATTGCAGGTTGACCTGGCATTCCATAGTAGCAGCCAAAATCCCATTTCAGTCACTAGGTATTGGGATAGAGATCAGGGAACTGTATGAAAGACACCAATACTGGTTCACACAATCTTCTACCATATGATTGCCACCTTTGATTCTCCAAGCCCCAAAAAGGCAGCAATTTCATACTGCTATTGGTTTTCAGCAATTTATACTAATTTCCTCCTTAATGCTCTCTCTTGATGCTTTTGCCAGCAAATGGGGAACTACCAAAACAGGAATCAGGTACTGCCCTATCAACCCATCTTCATTTAAGACATTACTTTTCTAAGTCATCAAAAGGAGGAAAAAGCAAGCTGGCTGTTGTTGGAAAAAGTCTTACTTTGAAAAATCACTCTGCACTGCAGCCAAAGAGGAGCTCTTCTCTCTATACGTAATTATCAAACTGTCCATGGTGATGCAGGACAAAATGAAACATGCAACATGACCTCAGACACAATCCATATTCTTGCATCAGATGTCAAAACACAGAGACATAAGGATGGAGTCTGCGTCATGATAACATCATACATATTATTTTGATACAATCCCCATTTGATGTAGTTGCTTACACCTATTTTACTTGGAGATTAATTACTTTGACTTCCCAAGGCTGCCAGAAGATCCACAGTGTCATGGAACAAATAAGTACAGCACCAATCATAGATTAGTACATCTTTTATTTATGAAAGAGACCTTCAAATAAGATTCTTCAAATAAGAACAGCACCGATCATAGATTAGTACATCTTCTATTTATGAAAGAGACTGACTAAGAAGTAGATGCACTTCAGTTCACTTATCTTAGACAGAGATCTCATTTATTTAGCAACTCTGGGCAATGCACAACAATAACTGTATATTTTAATGCTAAATTGACCAGATTCTGCTTTCAACACTAAGCTAACACATAATTTTAGTTGCACTTAGAACCTAAACCAAACTTGACAACTATTTCCAGCTACACTTGTAAGGGGAGATGTTCTGAGCAGGGAGCATAGAGAGTGTAACATTTTAATATTACAATGAACAGGAATGACATTTTTGTGCTTTTTGGATAATTTAGAAGGATTTTAGAATTAAGAGGTGAAATAGGTAACCTCCAGCTTTGCAGAAGTATATGGTACCCATTTAGCTAATCATGTGTAAAGTTTTTTCTCCTTTACGTGTACCTACATTTTGCCCCTTAGTAGTGACCAAATGATGGGGGAAATTGGTGTGTTATTTTAAAGTGTTTGAGTTTTTAACCTTCTTTCCCTTTAGTGTCCTACAAATATATTTGAGCACAAATATATCCCAAGCATCATTTGGGAGACTATGATAGTCTATGATAGTCTGTGAAAGGCCAAGCATTTCACAGGAATCCAAAGGCTGGAACCACAACATGCTAAGCCATGGGATTATTGTGAAGACCCAGTCATTACAAAAGATAAATAATGGCTTATGGTATTGTATGGTATTTATATCCAGAGAATTCTAGTTTCTTGGAGAAATCATGCTTGAACCAAATATAGCTTTGTGGATTGTGAAGGCAGAATTGTCTAGTATGTATACTTGTTTTCACTCAAGAGACCACTATAAGAGAGTGTAGATTTTGTTCTCAAATGGCAAACCTAAATTGAAGGAACCTGCTGCTGATAATAAGCTTACTGAAGAATGAAGATTTATCTTTCCTCTCCCAACAGCTCCTTTGTTGAAATATATTGTGGCCTAATTTGAAGTCCAGGCCTTGCGGCTGTCAGGATTATAATGTGGTGAAAGGCTTCCGGAATGGATACTACTGGGAAACCCTTTGCTTGTTAATTCTGAATAATATAGGTCTCCAATAAAAATACCATACTTCCTTTTCTAGGAGGCATTACTTAAGTGGATCTGACTGCTTTTCATCAGGGAACTGGCCAGAATACAATGGAAAGCAATGGATTTCATTTCTCTTCCTCAACTGATAACAAAGCTATGGTAAGGTTTGCTTAAACCATCTGATTCCTCCTCACTCTCCCTTTTCCTTGACCAAGCAAAAGTCAAAGCACTTAATGAAGTTAGCTTGGGTTCGCAACAATAAATTGTTCTAAGAAAACCTTCTATAAAGTATTTTTTTTTAATCTTTCCACTGGGCCTATGAGGTAGGAGAAAAGCACAGCATTCAAAATCGGAGTTGGCATGACAGATTCCAAAGCCACGAAATCTTTTGATCCCTTTGACCCAAAGGGTTACTCTTTATCTGTTTAAATTTGCAGCTCTCCTGGGATTCAGGGAAGTAAATTTCTGTTCACTGAACATAATACATCTGGATAAAGTACAATAATATGACCCAACATTAAGTAATTTCTTCCGCTTGATTTCCTCCCTCGCCCCCTCCTCTATATGGCAATGGATGCCAGAGTAGGCTGAGCCAGACAATATTTCTTTTGAGCATAGGTGGAGTTAGGTTGGGATTTGAAAGCTGTTCCAGAAGGAAAAGGGGCAGGATGGGAGGGGTGGTGGTGAAAAAAGGAAGTTAGGCAATATATTTGCAATGCAACTCACTTCATCCTAATCCAAAAGGAAGAAAAGGAGAGGGGTGGAAGAGAAGCTTTTAAATGGTGGATGAATTTAAAGTTAAAAGTCACATTGCATGACCCATCTGGCAAGCAAATCAAAAAAGAGAGAAACAAAATGCTACTTCTTGTTTGGGAAAATAAGTATTTCAGCTTGGCTTTAATCTCAGAAAAGGATTTAATAGAGGGAAGGACAATTTCATTATTTTCTTAGTTGTTCATTCTTCAGAGTTGTCTTCTTCATTACAGCAGCAGATGGTGGGTAGGTTTTGCAGAACTTGACTGGTGTGACCTTGGTTAGCAAAACAAGACTGCATAGCCTGTGAACTTTATATAGATAAGAAATAATAATTTTATACAGATGACAAGTGGCTATCTGGAACACCAATTGTCATACTTTTACCCAGTGTGTAGTTCTTCTTTAATGGCTTTCTATTTTATATTTATTTGCTCTGGGATAATTTGTCTCAAAATGGCTTCTGAAATTGCAGATAGGCATGCCAGTAATCTGTTATATATGGATAGAGAAAGAGCACTTTCATTTCCAGTATTCCTCTAGGACAGTGATGGCAAACTATTAAGGTTTGGTGTGTTAAAAATTTGGAAAATGCTCAACATAACTCTTCTGGCATGTCACACTCATCCCCCTGAACAAAAGAGAAAAATTATCTTCCCATTTAGGTACCAGGATCAGTAGAAATTGATAGCACTTCTGAGGCTAGTCTTGAGGTAGAGACCCAGGATTTGAAGCCGTGGTACCCTGACTGCCACTCAAAAATACCACTTTGCATCATTTTCCAAGGCATATAAACTTTGGGAAACAGCTCAGTTGCCTATGTGGCCCAGTGCTCCCCATGATCTGCCTTGTGCCCCTTACTTTCAGGTGGGTTCTCTTTCTGTTAACCGGTGCCTGCAGCAGCCTACCCAATGCTGCTCCAGGCCACACCAGACTTTATTCTTGAAACAACTTTGTTGTGGCATCCACAGACTGAGAAAATCATACAAAAACATGCTTCATTCTCACACCATTTCTGGAGGTTCTGGAGGCCGCATGAGACACAACGCCTGGATGGTCTGGAAGCTGTGCAAGAGCACACCCCATTCTAGTGCAGCTTCTGCACTAGGGCTTGCTTTTGAGAATAGTTATCAAGTGTTGGTGAATATTGGCATAGAAACTGGTATGTCACCCAAAATGTCATGGTGTTTCAGTTTTGAGACATGTGTCATAGATTCGCCATCATTTCTCTAGAGCTTCACTTCTCTCTATTCCACTTTTCCCCTCTCAGCAATAACCAATTAATAGATTGGACTGAGAGAGGATGAGAGTTCCAAAATCATACAATGTGATTTTGTGAGCTTCTACATCTAGATGTGAACTTGGGTTAATCTGACTTAAACAACTTACACTATCCTGCTTTCTTGCCAGAGCTCAGCTTTTGCCCCTTGGCAGAGGATTGAGGTATATATTGCTCAGCACCAGTATTGCTAGAAGCCACCAGGACAAGCAAGGAATATAGTGACCATGAAAACTGCAGTATGGAGCATTTTCCTAGGTAGCAGGATGTTCTCATTCAACATGTTTAAGAATAGATTATCTTAGAGCGAAAGTTATCCCACTCTGGACTGAGACTTTCTGTGCAACAAAGGTTTTCCTTATTGAAGAGCATTTTGTTTTTGGAATGGTTTAGTGAGTAATATATGGGTTGTGAACAGCACAGCCTCTTTTGGGGGATTTCACAGGCCATCCAAATTCATCCATACTCCTCCAGTGATACATTTGGATCACTGCCACTTCTTTTGATTTGCTGAAAAGGACAAGACATATAACCCCTGGCTGGACATGTTTTGTAGACATGTAGTCCATATAGATGTGTAAGACATGCAGCCATGGTTAGACAAGGTTGCCAGATGCTATAATACACAAATTGCAGCCCTCTGATTGTTTTCTGGCTGAATATGATATTTTCCCATTTGAAGAATGGGACAGAGAAACCACAATTTTATAATACATATATATTTGAAATTTTGTTTAAACTCACTCCTTTTATGCTATTGTGTCTGTTGGGGAAGCAATGAGCTCTGTTCATACTCTCACTTTGGAAGGAGGCCCTTGGTATTTTCTGCCAACTTAAACTGCATTTTTTAAAACAAATGTATATTAAAAGCAAGGATACGTTGAATGTGATTGTACCACATAGTTGGCTGAGATATCCTTTCTAGTGGTTACATCGCTCCAATCCATGTGCCAACAATGCATGGTTAGGGATCAGTTGATCCAGCCATTGCAAAGAAGACTTGGAAGGCTCTAATTTCAATTTCCACTTTCTGGTGTTCCTTTCCCCCTCTATTAGAACAGTATGTAAAAATCCCTATGATGATGCAATCAGAGCCTGAGCCTGTTACTGACCCATTTCTGTCCCCCTTTCATCTGCCACTGTGGCTCTGGGTTGGAGGTGATGTTGGTGGAAACTGAAATGCCCCATGGATGGAATGCCTAGGAAGATAATTTTCATATGGATTCTCTGGGACTTCATCTTAAAAATGGGGTCAGAAAGTTAATTTCCTGGTTTGGATGGCATGACTGATGGGCTCATTTATTAGCCTCAAACAAGATAGGTGTGCTTAACCCTCTGAGGCTTATTTGGTGGATCATCCTGTTTTGCTGGAAGTTGAAGTTATTTTGTAAAAAAATCAGAACTGCATGCCTAGGAATAAAGATGGAGAAATGATCTGAGTTTATGTTTTTTTTTAGTTTTTACAGAAGACTGGCTGGAGAATTCTGGGAATTGGTGTCCACATTGAAGGGGCCAAGGTTGAGAAACACTTATGAACAGAGAATAGGGAATGGCCTTGAGGGACAAGAGGAAGAGCTACCACCGAGGCAACAGTCAGACAAGTGACTATTTTGTCAAACTAAGTTGATAAAATGTTTTAGACCCCTCCCTAGTTCACAAAAAATAAAGGTGGGGGGAAACACATACAGATGAGCAAATTCTATTCTGTTCCAATAAAAGTAGTTTTGACCTGTATTGGCACTGATTTCTTAATCTGGATTACCTTATTTATTTATTTATTTTATAGGTCTGACATATTAGGAATCTTGGAATAAAACAGGCAGAGTGATGGGCAAAGAGAAGACACAGCAAATCCTTCGCTTTCTTGTCTATACCCCTCTGTCTTTTTATGGTGAATGCCCTTGGATCCACTTTCCAATACATTTGATTTGATTTTCCTCTCCACACAGCACACTATCCTTCCCATTACTCAGGTAAACAAGTTGTATGAATAAGGTTGTGAAGATTACTATTCTACAGCCTTGGAAGTGACAGAGATGCAGAAACCAGTCATCAATAGAAGAGAATATTTGTAGCTCAGGGTTGAATTATGCAGTTCTAGGTGCTCTCTGGGCTTGATTGTTTTTCTGCAGACATTTCATTACCAAACTAGATAACATCAGCAGTACCTACTCTGTGTCCAATGCTTATTTTGGTGCCTAGGGATTCCTCTTCAGTCTCCAGAGAAAAAAATTTAGATCAGCTCCAGACTTAGCCTAAAGTGTATTGGGTTTTTTTTTTTGAATGTGAGGGAAAGTACTGAAACAGGAGAAATAGCAGCAGTGAAGACAATGAAACTTGTTCTGTTATTTTTTAAAAAAATTGACAAACATGTTTTAGCATCCTTTCCTTCTATAGGTTTCATCATTTAAAGATACAGGCAAACCATAGCAACTTTCTCCAATCTGTAACTTCCCAAATGTTTTGAAACTATAATTATCTCAGTTCCCTATACAGTATTTTATCTCCTTTTTCCAGTGTTAGTACTTTATAAACAAAAATGGAAAAACACTTGGAAAACAGCATTTTCCCATTGCTGAACTGCAGTGCCTTTCACTAGCCAGGGCAACTAAAGCCCAGCAGATAAAATCACATAAAATGTTAAGCTTCCTTAATGGTAATCAAGGTTGGGGAGTTAGTTCTGTTTCATCTTGTTGATTTAACATGCCGTGCAAAAATAGCTTGTTTGGTTAGTTATGATTCAGTAGGCTATGTACACCCCAATGAATGAATTCATTCCGTAAAGTCAGGGGAACTAAATGGGTGAATGGGGCCACTACATTTACAGGCAGAAGCCTGAATGCAAGTTGAAATCTTGCCCTGAAACCGACAGCCTTAGTCTGTAGAAAGAGATCATTTTTCAGCATGTAGGGTCTCTCCTGCTGATGTCATTGGAAAGATTAAGTTCTTTGCTTTTCCCTTTCCTCCTGTCAGATATGAATCTGTCTTATTATATGACTGTCAAAAGCTAATGTTTAGTTAAGGAGGGCAAAGGTTAATCTGCAGCAGGTGCCCGCATCTTTCTGTGAAGAATCAATCTGCTTGTACTATTATGCATGGCTCAATGTCCAGGGCAAAGCTGCAGAACATCCCTTGATAAAAGGGGAATCCATTGGAGTGGGGGGTTTCGCAATGTAGAAGATGCAAATTTTAGTTACTATCAGCATTTCCTGTTGCTACTTTTGTGCAGTTAATCCACCCAAATTGACGTTAGGAGATTGTAAGCAGCTGGGGAAACTCACTTTTTATTTACTTATTAAAGCTCATCAAGGCAAAGTGGAGCACTGCCTTGATTTGTTCCTGTTTACTTGGGCAAGCCAACAGGAGCAAGACTCAGGGCAAGTTTTTACCCTTCTCATATTTTGTTTGGGTAAGCAAATCTGGAATAGATGCCCATCACAGAAGGGAGCTGTGCATGGGACAGGATGATATTCACTGGCTCTCCCTTCGTATAGGCAGCACAAAATTTCAGAACCTTCATATATTTATTTATTAAATTTATACACCACTTATCTCACTCTTGAAGTGACTCTGCACAATTTATGTTATAAAAAGAGAATATAAAATTATTAAGATTAAGAGAAATTAAATAAAGATTAAAAACCAAGACAATGGTTGACATGGGCTACGGCTCTACTCTATCAGCCATCCCCAGCATAGGGTACCCCTATCAGGGCACCAGGCCAGCTAGCAAAGGCAGGATTTAAGACTCTTTCAGAAAGCCAAATGAGTATGGACGGACCTAGCCTCCAGCAGGAGAATATTCCAAAGTGAGAGGGCCATAGCAGAAAAGGGTCTCTTCCTGGACCCCACCAGCTGAAATTCTTTGACAAATGAGATCCATCCCAGGCCTTTTATGCTCTAGTGAGTGGGAAAGGCCAATCCTATTGAAGCAAGATGGCTCCACAGACATCCTGGACTCATACCATACAGGGCTATAGGGTTTAAAACATACGTATAGAACTTCTATACTCTTTCTATTTCTTGTTCAAACTTAGGTCCAATAAAAGCAATAATGTCATTCACAAGGTAGGGTTGTGATGGCAGTTGTGACAAATTGTACAGATTCTTTTATCATATCACAAAATTACAAAATTTTGAGAAGCCCCAAGTTAATTCATAAGTGAAGCCATTCCACTGTTAAATGTTAATGCTTACCTCTCCCTTTAAAATATTCTTAAAGAGTGTCTACAAAGTACAATAAACAAAATGGAGCTATGACAGTGCTATTGAAGCTTTGCTTTTTTAAATGTGCAATGCATAAATGCATAAAAAGTGCATGAAACTTTGATTACACTGTTAAAACTGTTTTTTACCCCAGCCTGAAGACATCACAGATTCAGAAACTGATGGCCTTCAGCCCTGCTGGATGGAGCTCCCAGAATGTTCAGCCAGCATGAAAAGTCCAAATTCTCAGTTGAAGGAAGGCTGAGATAAACTACCCTGTAAATTACTTCACGTGTTTCAAAATGTGGTGAGATTTATCTGCGTTTGCAAGAATCTTTGTAGCCTTCACAAGCATGTTTTTTGTTTTCTAATCATGGGGGGAAACAGAAAGAAAGCTAGACAGTCCTTACAAAGGTAACGGGAATATCACCTCAGATGGACGCTACCCAGCAAACCATGCCATGACTACCAAACCACAGCTGGCACCACAGTGCCTGATTTTATTACACCCAGATTCTCTTGAAATATAATTGAAAAGTTAATGTTCGTGAACTTCAACTATGGCCAGATCAGTCGGATAACACAGTCTCTTTCAGTTCAATATTTTACAACTTGGAAAAAAAAAACGAAGGGAAGAGAAGGGTTTTGTTTTCAAAAAGTGCTTATTTTTCTCAAAATTAAACTATGTCTCCTTCAACTATGTCTCTTTGAATTATAGCCCAGGCAGTGTTCTCTGATACAGCTGGTACTCCAGGAAGGATTTTGGGGCATTGGGGCAGGATATCTGTGATAAGAGTAGTGTTTTTCAACCTTGACAACTTTAAGACATATTCAACTTTGCTGGCTGGGGGATTTTAGGAGTTGAAGTCCACATGTCTTAAAATTGCCAAGGTTGAGAAACACTGAGTCAAAGTGAAAACAAAGCCCTGCAAAATAGTGTGGGTAATTGAACCCATTGTAAAGTCAGTGAAATAATGTATAATATAATGTAAAATAATAACAAATCTAAAGCTCCCTCCTGAGCCTTGTGGGATTTTCTGCATGAAAAACAGAGACTCTGTTATGACTATGGCTTTTCTGCTTGTCAGTGGAAGAGGAAGTTTCTTTGTGTGTTCATCATTGGATAGATGGATTATTCCTACATCTACGACCTACAAGGGGCCTTCTTTTCACTTTCAAACAGATCTCCCACCCCCACTCTGACTCTACAGGTACCAGATCTAAGTTGCAAAAATCCTGTAGATGGCAATAAACTGTTGAGGGCTTTCTCTCTCTTTGGTGCCATCTTGTATTGATCTTATCAGTGTCTCTCAAGAAACTTTAAGATGTGTGGACTTCAGTTCCCAGAAGTCCCTAGCAGAATGGGTGGGGAATTTGGGAGTTGGAAGCCCACAATGTTGCCAAGGTTGAGAAACACTGATCTATATTTTTGCAATCCAGATATGGCAACTCTATCCATTGGATTATTCACAGGTGCTGTGAAGTACCAGCATCATCTGATGTGTTGAGTGTCATAGTAGAAAATCTTGCCTCTCTATGCAATCTTTGGGTTCTACATTTCAAAATATGTTGTGCAATGAAAGAATCTCTAAGCCATCTTTTCCTCCACATTTGCCTGCCCCAACTCAAATATAATATTGCCTCAACACTAAATTAATTGCTGGTTATACTAGGGGTAAGAGAAGATAAGATGCTTCTGATAAATGTTACACTTGTTCTTCTTCAGGCCAGGCATAGCTCAGGATTATACAGCTCTGTGGAATCAGCAGGAAATTCTTTTCTTTCCTCCTTTCCATAAACTTCTATAGACAGAGGAGCAGCTGCCATCTGATTTCAATGTAAGTCTTCAGAAAGAAAATCTCTCCAGCAGCAATACTTTTGCAGCTCTTGGTGTTCATTCTAAGGCTGGAGAGCAAACAGGTGCTGACAATGTCCTGCAGATTCACCCAAGGACTTGTTGATTTTAATGTCCTTGGACTTAGAGCTGGTCTTCTCCCCCTACCCAAGCCCACACACTATTTCTCAGAGCTGAGGAAGAAGAATGAACTCTAGCTATCTGAATTTCCTTTGCTTAAACTCTATAGATTTGGGTAGTTTGATTCACTTTTACAAAAGAAAAAGACTGTACATTTATTTAATGCAGCAGATTTAGATCCCTTCTCCTTTTTTTTCACAAAAGTGGAAAAAATTGGACTGACAGACAGTCATTGGCCAAAATCACTTATGGGACTTCCAAGGCAACCAGAAACTAGGTCTTCACAAACTCTGTTTAACCTTTAACCATTGGTTAAGCACGCTAGGCCCATGTTTGTGTTTATGTATTTATGTATATGTATTTGTATATGTAAATAAAATCTCAGTCAAACTGCTTTTCAGTCATTGGCTTAGTTTATACAAACTCTAGACATAGGGCTACTAAATCTGCGCTGCAAAAATCCAGATACCCATTAAATGCCAGGTCTTCGCTACTATGTAGTAATCTTCTGGAGGGTTGTAGTTGACAACACACTTGCTCCAGCTCCTGCTAATTCAGCAGTTTGAAAGCATGTAAAAATGCAAGAGGATAAATCGACACTACCTTTAATGGGAAAGGTAACAGGTTCCATGTGCCTTTAGCATGTAGTCATGCCGGCCACATGTCCGTGGAAGTGTCTTTGGACAAACCTTGGCTCCCTCAGCTGTGAATCAGAGATGAGCACCAGCCCCTAAATCTGGCCCATGACATAGAAATATATAAACCTAAAACTATTGTTAAGACTAAAATAGAGGCATAACATGCAATAAAATTACATAACAATACAGTTAATATAATGAAAATATAAATAACAGAGGTGATCACCATGATTAGCACTTATCTTCAATTATTCTTTTGTTACTTGTTCTTCCTACCTGCTACCATAATAATATGGTATTCTCTCTAACCTTAATGTGTCCTTATTTGTGTCCTTTGTCATTACATGGTTGAGTTTTGCTTTGATTTTTGAAAGCAAGCATAAAGCATGGGAATTCTAGAACACATGTTCTGCCATAAAATGCCATGAAAGCCGTTTTTAGATTGTTTTATATGTTGGGAAGATTTTTTTCTACATAGGATGCCCTCCTCAGGAGTACAGTATTTGAAACATTCCCAGGACTTACAAGGAACAAAGGAAGAGAAGGAAGAAGGAAGCTGCCCCCCTGTTCTTAGTGAAGAGAAAAAGAGGATGTTATATAGCAGGAAAAGACAGACACCTTATGGATGTTCCCAGCAAACTTATAGTGACTGAAGCTGAAGGTGATTGAACAAATTCCTCCTATCTTAAATTTACAGTATTTGGAAAATTGAAATGTTTGCTCTCCTATTATTAATATCCCATTATTTGCTGAATAAATGGTTGGATTAAAAAAATGCATGTTAAGCATGTTATTTCTTTTCGTTAGTATTTTCTCCTGCCTTTACTCTAAAAGCTCCCAGCAGGTACATGATTCTTCCCTTCACCATTTTAATTCATAAAAGCCCTCTGAAGTAGATTGGCTTAGAATTGGAGACTGGCCCACAGTCACTCAGTGAACATGATAGCCTATTGGAGATCTGTATCTGCTTCTTCCATCCTAATATTGCTAATATCCTAACACTTTTCAATATTCTAATACACTGAATTCTATGAGTGGAATGCGCATACAGCATAACTTTTTTAAATAGGCAGAGGAGAAGAAAAGCTGTGTGGTCTTGAAAGGCACTGCTTAAGAATTCGATTTCAGAATCAAAATGTATGATTATCGTTAAAAATGAACCCATGTTGCAGTGTTATCAGTCTTTGAGTTTCTATGAAAATGTTTTAGTCTGGTTGTGACTCACAACTATTTTCTGTTAAGACATATGCTTGTGTTAAAAGTAGACTAAAATAAGGTTGAGTCCTCCCTTCTACTCTGGGATTTCTAATCTCTGCTTGAAATAGCAGATGGAAGGGAATAAGTATGTGGGAAGTGCTGACAGTTGCAGCACTTGGAGAAAAAACTTTGACTCCATAGCTGTTTTCTGTCTCCAGATGTTCACGGGTGCTGTTTGTTTCACTGCCATCTTTTACCATGCCAAAAAAGAAAAAAGGAAAGGAGACGTAATGCGGCACTTAGAAAACAATGGTCAGTTTATATCCTCTGGATTTGGATGCAGACTGACAACCAAGAACCTGGCAAATGAACTGCTTTCCTAGACTGGGATAACTCGACACGCATAATTTTAGAAAGCAAAATTTGTTCATTCACAAGAGGTATGGCCAGAAGAAGGAAAATGTTCTAAAAGTAGCTGTCTCTGTGGCTGCCAGAACTCACAGCCAAAAATGGTGCTGCCTTGTAAAAATCCACAGAGCCTATCATTATCTGTCTCGATGGGCAATATGGTGTCCATAGGCATCAATCGGCTTGCAAATATTATTTTGGGCACTATCCAGTCTTTGCCTCATCTGGCTGTATTTTTAAAGTGTTTTTTTAATAAAAGCAAGCAAATGAAGAGCTGCCATGCTACAAAGCCAAGGGCCAGCAGGCTTCAAACCTCATCTTTATTCTCAAAAATGCCTCTCAATGTGAGATGGACATTCTTAGAAAATAAAAAGGTAAGTGACTAAGGTTCTTTTGGGGATTCATATCCACCTGCCTAAGGAAAAAAGGAAGAGGCCATTTTAATGTGGGTTGGTGAGAAAGCGAAGGAAATTATATGTGTTTAGTCTCCATTATACTTAACAACCTGTTTTGTTAAAAAATTGACCCCAACAAACTGAAATCAAAAGAAACTTTTTAAAAGGAAAGGATAGCAGCAGCGTAAGCTGCCCAATAGCTGAGCTCTGTAGCGTTAAACATGGCTTGCTTTAAAGTAGCCTATTCCATCAAAAACTTTGGCAAAAGTGAGTAGTCCTTCTCATTTCTTCCAGACCTCATAATTTTTTAATGCCACATCCTTACCTTGTTGCCACCCTCTCAGACCCTGCCCCTACCAGAGCAAGTTTAAAGTTGCCTTTTGCTGATCCAGTTTAGAAAGTATTCCCCAGTCAATGTTTGCCCTGGACCCACTCTTCATCCACATCATCCACTGCTTCATTGACAATGCAGTGGATGGTGTGGACGGGGTGGGCTCTTCTCTGCTCCTGTTGGCCACTTTAGACTGCTGCTCCATCCCCTGCAGTCAGCGGGCTCTACCCGCCTTGGCCATTTTAGCTGGGGCTGCAGAAGAGATCTGGCATCTGATTCCCACCTGCAAAACACTTCTCAGGTCTTACACAGTGCTTGTAAAACACTTCTCCGGTCTTACATGGGCTCCTGGTACTCTTGGTTTTGTGCTTTTTGGAAGGAAGACTAAAGTTGTGTTTAAAAAATATTTCCCTGAGAGAATGCTAATCCTGTGCTGCCGGAGTGGTGGATTTAAACCAGGAAGTAGAGCTACAGTCTGCCAGCCATGTGTTTGTGGTTCTGCTATCATTGAATGCATTATAGGATTTCCGGTGCTCCTGCTAGCAAAGGTTATAGTTACAGTTAAACTTCTGGCTGCTTTTATTACTTTGATAGCGGTGACAGTGGTGCCATTTTGTGTACTGCTTTCCAGAATGTTCTTGATACTGTTATCTACAAGGACAAATCTGGGTTTGCGGTTAAAACTGTTATCTAATTGGCAACAATAGTCAAGGACAGAGCTTGCTCACTATTGTTTGCTCCCACCTGCTTCCTCCCTTGATTCTTCCCCACATCTGTAACCAGCTGGGCTTTTGGCAAATGGATATAGTGCTTTTTCAAAAGAGTGCCAAACCTCTGTTCAGAAACGATTGAAAGCTCAGAAGCATGGAGCACCTCTATTCCTAAGACTCACAAGCATGGAGCACCTCTCTTCCTAAGACTTATTATGGGCAGTTTGACAGCTTGGCTAAGTGCACCATACCAAGTGTCTGCCTGCAGCTGCTGAACCTCAGCCCACATCTCATTAAAGAGTCAGTTTGGAGTAGTGGTTAAAGTGCTGGATTAGAAAACAAGAGACTGTGAGTCTTAGTCTTCCCTTAGGCACAGAAGCCAGCTTGATGATTGGGATCAGTCACTCTCTTTCTCAGCCCAACCCATCTCACAGGAATATTGTTATAGGGAAAATAGGAGCTGTCAGCATTATACATACTGTATGCGGTTGATCGTAGTTTAGATTCCCAGGAGGGAGAGGCTGCTTTCTAGAGAACAAAAAGGCAACAGAGCTAGGAAAGTCTGGTTGGCAGGAAGAGGGTTAAAAAAATCTCCCTAGCAGTTCCTAGGGTACATCTATAGTTATGCAGATAGTTGCTTTAGTTTGGTAAGATTCTGTCTATAGGTGAATAACAACGAAGGAAACTACTTTTAAGTAACTCCACATATTATATTTTGTTCTTGTGGCTGGACACTTTATCTCCTTGAATTGTGTAAAGACAGGATATAAATCAAATCAGTTAATAAAGGAGAATGATTGTGGTAATTTTCCTGTTAGATAGAAGAGTAAATGAAGGTGGGAGAAGGTACCAATTATTTTCTTTAACTTGCCCTTCCTTAAAACAATAAGGTCAACGTAACTTGCTGACCTCATTATTGTGGCTCTGTAATTCGCAGAAAAAACTGTATTCTGCCCTACACATCTACTGTTTTAACAACTGATGGGCAGCACTTTAATGTGGCTACGTGGAACTGACTGGAGTTGGTTCATTCACAGGTTTGCTAAGATAACTATTGACAACTCATTTTGATTGCCTGATGTGTGAACCCCAGATCAGATTTTAGCAGTTCAATAAAACACTCTCTTGACAACTGACAGAAAAGGCCAGGTCTTATTCAAGTCAATTTTTCTCTACAAGGTATGTTCAGGTTTGTGAAATGCCTGGCACCTAAAAGAGGATTGCACTCTCTTTTTCCATGAACAAATAAGGAGAAACATTTGTTTGGCGCACGGGTATCATGTAAAAAAAAAACAAAGAAAACAAAACAATAATTCCACAAGATTTTGAAGCCAGTAAGCAACAGCCAAAATACTGCTGGGAAACTGGAGGGGTCCATGGAAAAAAAAATCAACTGCTCAACTTGGAGCTATCTCAGTGTAGTGGGTGTCTGTAATTCCTCTCTGATCCTCCTCCGTACAGTAATAGATATATCAGAACTTAAGCACAAAGATGTCCAGCTGCTGACAGTGCTAATCGCCTATAGGATTAAAATGCATCACCTTCAACAATTCAGCCGAAAAGATTTGCTGTACAGACTTTGCAGGGAAGTCTCTCTCCGTGGAGGAACTTGGCCAGGTCCCTGGAATGAAAAGCAGTTCTTCCCTGCTTCAGCAAGGCCTTATTTTCCTTCCATCCAGCTCATATCCCAACAGCTTCCCCCAAATCCCCATAGCCCGTCCTTCCTGCTGGATTCCAGATGGATGACATTTTCCTGGCTGAAATGTGCTTCTTGGCCTCTGCTGTAGCCTCTTTTTTATTTCTCTAAATCCCAGTAAATCAGGATTGGAAATCCAGACTGACATTTGGAGAAGCAGTCCTTGCTCTTGGGATGGACCTTTCCTTAAAATAAAAACAGAAAGGAAAACCGTAGCATGTGCTTAAGGAAGAGAGCATGACTTTGTTTCTTCGTGGGACTGTCCTAAATAAAAACCCTTGTGGGTCTGCTTTTATAGGAACCCTGATCAATGTAAACATAGAGTGTCCATAGGGAATTATTAGTTCTCAGCTCCTTAGCACAACCTGCCCTTTTAAGACCACCCTTTTAAAAGTGATTAGAATTAAGCACTGGGTGCCCCCCGTTTCTAAGCAGTCATTTTCATTCCCCAGAATAGTACACGAAGGAAGGAACTATTCTGTTCCATAACTTAATTGGCTGTAGGTCAAAAAAAAGTCCCATTAGGCTATTAAGAACCAGGAGTGTCCATAGGAATGGCAAACCCCCTCCCCTTAAGATGGTACAGTTGAAGCTGTGCTTGGTTTTTATGTACATTATGTACATTTTATGTACATTTTTTATGTGCATGCAACACTCATTAAAAAGCAAGTAAAGGTTTGGTCTCACTATCTTAGCTAAGTTCTTGAGCTTGGGTATCATTACCTGTAGATATCTCTGTTAGGAACTATCATTTTGATTCATTCACCAAAATAGTAAATGAACATTGAAAAATAGGAGGGTTTGGGAAAATCTTTTGGGGTGATGATGAGATGTCATGCAGAATAACATGGGAAATGTTTTATACTTCTTCCAAGTATTTGTGATGTTTGATTATTTTTCAGAGGCAATGACTTCTGAGTTCCCTGAGGAGTGTAGAAGGAAGGGCAAATTGGAATTTTCTCTCTCTCTTTCAAGAGATTTGGGAGGAGGAGGAGGAAGGAGAAAAGAAAGAAGCACTTTTCGTAATGAAAAGGCAACAACGTATTGCTAAGAAAGAGAAAATGCACATTTATATTATTTGTTTTACAGTACAGTGTTTATATACTGGCCCCTCAACAGCCTCTGCGTAACAGAAAACAGAACTCCAACCTACAATAAAATATCAATGCCATAAGCTGAATTTATTTGATTTTTATCCCACCTTTATTACTTTATAAGTAATTCAAGGTGGAGAATATACATAATACTCCTTCCTCCTCCAATTTTTCTATCAACAACAACAACCCTGTGAGATGAGTTGGGCTGAGGGAGAATGACTGGCCCAAAGTCACCCAGCTGGCTTTCATTCCTAAGGCAGGACTTGAATTCACAGTCTCCTGGTTTTCGGCCAACACTTTAATCGCCACACCAAACTGGCTCTCCATTAAATGAAGAGTGGTCAGCCACAATGCCCGCATGACTGCTGAAAAGTTATGATTGTCAGTACCTTTGGAAACGCGTGAAGAGTGGGCTCCAAGTGCATTTCTGAGGGTGGAATATTTCACCACTATTTTGGAAAAGGCTCACTCCTCTCCTACGTAATCATTCAACATATATGGAAAGGTAGAAATTAATTTGCAAATACTTTTCCTCATAGTGTGGAGGAATGACTAGACAGACTGTATGCCTGCTAAATTTTCCCTGTCCAGTTACCACACGGAGTCAGCCTTCTTAGAGTAGAAAGCCTGTTTCAATTGAGCTTACAAGAGAGGTAAGAAATGGTTCCCACTTTACAGATGAAGAACTGAAGTGGCAACCGTGGCCTTCTACATATGAACGTGTAGACATAAGCCTAGGATTTTCAGTTCATCCCTGAATGTTTTGATGATTTCAAGCTGGGAAACCTGGCAGGAGAACAGTTTTGCCTTATCATTGCATATCTTCAATGCAGTCTTTCCCAGACTTAGCAACTTTAAAGTATGTGGACTTTAAAGACATCTCCCAAAACTCCCCACCAGTCATGCTGGCTGAAGAATTCCGAGTTGAAGTCCACACATCTTAAAGTTGTTGAGACTGAAAAACGCTGCCAAAGGTTCATATAAAGTATTATTTTCCTGCTTCCTGTTGCTTTAAAGATGCCATGTACTGCCAGTGTAAGTCACTGCACCCTAATATGCAGGAGAACTCACAATGTGAATAATTTCTCTAAAACCTTGGAGAGATTCCTGACAAATGGGCTGTCAGAAGACTGGTTTTTTCCTTTATTCAAAACATAAAAGCAGGAAAAAGAGATTTTGGTTGAAGGCATAATATTGAGAAAGGAGGCTTTAATTGTTTCCCTCCCTTATTTCCTAAAGTCAGATTCTCCTTCCCTCTCCTCAACATTTCTTTTGCCCCCAATGGTAGAAAATGCGGATAAAGAGGTAAATGTGGGTGACTAGGAATGTTTTTCACAAAAATGCTTTTCTTGCTTGCAGGGCAAATAACAGCTTTAGTGATCGGGGCTGGAACTTTAGAGCAGCAATATGTTACAGAGAAATTCTCACTTGTGATTTGGATCTGTATCAGCCTACCATCGCTTTTTATCCCCCCCCTTTCTGTGCTGCTTCCTCTAATGGTAAATGATTCAATTACTTTTCTGAAACTAGCCAGGACTATTATGGCCAGCATCTGGATGTGATGTGAAACGTCCTGAGAAAGAGTGTCTTCAATCACTTCTGGAATTACACAGAATTCCATGGGGAAGGGGAAGGCAAAAATATAAATATATGCAGTGAATGTCACATGAAAGCAGGACAGCCAGTAACCAGTTCAGCTGCCATTTCATTTTCTTTGGTTTTGAACCTTTGTGGCTACACACATGAAATATGTGTAACCTAGTAACCGGATTAATTTATTTTCTGCATGTGAATAGCCCATGGAACCATAAATTAATAAGCAGAGTTTGCATGATATTTGATGTCACCATTAGAAAAAAACAACTCCCTAAACTTTGCAGACATCTATGACTGTAAGTCAGACCCAGGTAGAAAGTAGCCTACCACATCAGTTTTATAACACAATATAGGTAAGAAATCTATTTTATCATAAAATAGATGACATTTCCACCAAGCATTGACTGATTTTAATGTTAAGTCGCTAGAGAAAAATGATGCTAGGAAAAACTAATCAAGAATATATTACTTGTCTGTTAAATACAAGATTTGAAAGTATGCACCTGAAATATCTGCAGCATAGCATGTTCTAAATCAATGATTGTCAGAAAGACGCAGCTTCGCTTATGACAATTAAAACACAATGTCTCCTAGTTTAACAAGTTCACACCTTGTAGTTGAAAATGGAATGCAGAATCCAGGATCATCAAGGTAGTTAGACCCTGCTTAACCTGAAGGTATAACCTTGACTAACATATACACCACTCAGTGTAACACAAAATAGCAAAGTAATTCCCTGCGAAGTAAAGTCAAAATACTTATTTTCATTAGTTAGATTTTAATCATATTTTAGTTGTTAAGTTCATTTTTAGGAGCAAATAAATCCTTTTGTTTAAACTGGTTTCTCTTCCTTTTTAAAACTTCTATTTCCCCCAGGAGATTGTAAAATAAAATCAAAAGAAGAATTAGTAGGAGGAGGATACATGTATCAATGGTTTTCCTATGTACAGTTATTAGAAACTTTTAAAGTAGGCACAAGAATTGATAGTTTTTAAACACTGTAAGACCGATTTAAAACAGAACTGTGTACAAATGATGAACTTGTCAAAATGTATAAACTTTTATTGAAATTTGAAGCAGAAGAAGGTGAAAGAATGTACAATACAGGAGGCTAAAAAATAGTTGCAATATATAAATGGAACAGTGGAAAAATACGTGAAAGAAAGGACTGAAATTTACATTATTTATTTATTAAATTTATGTGCTGTCCATTTCCCTATTCAAAGCAACTCTGGGTGGCTTGCAATATTAGAAAATCAGAAATATTTGGATTTATGATGTATAAAACCGTACTATACTCATAATGAAGAAACACTTGCCTGCCCAGTAATAACACACTTTTGCACTGTGCATTTATATGTCCATAGGCTGAACAAGGAAGGACTTTATTGTCTCCCCCATCAGTACTTAATGATGTTTCCAAATAACAACAAAGAAATTTTGCAAACCATTTAGAAAGAGCCCCTGCTTTAGAGTATTTTTGTCTGGAAAAAATGAGTGTTTTTTTAGAATGGATTTTATTCAAGTTACAGTATGTAGTATGAACAATTCAATAAAATGTCATCTACTGTATATAACATGATGCAATATCCCATAGTTTAAGATATGGGCCATCACAGAGAAAGATGATCCAACACAGGGTTAGGATCCCAAGCTTTCATGTTCAAACAGGCCATGCAGATTCAGAGAAGACAATCCCCGATGTTATAAATCAAAACAAGCACTTTGAACTGGATTCAGAAACCTACTGATAAGCAACCTGAACATTGTATTATACTATTGTAGCAGAACTAATACGATTCCATATATTAAGACTTTTTCTAAAAAAATTCATACCACTTGGAGGAAAACGTCATTTTTCAACAGCTTCATAATTTTTGAACATTTTATACCTCTCAGTCAGACATTTAGGAATATATTCCTAAGAACTATTTAATTCTTAATGCATATATTTTAATTTCTAGAGCATCCAACTAGCATTTACATTTGTTCAGAAAATATACAAATTAAATACTCAAATACTTATCTGGCTTCTTCTAGAGTTTTAGATTACATTTGCCAATACCTCATAGGTGATTGACCATGAAATTGATAAGATAGGGATGGAAAAAGGATGATTGGTACATAATTCAGTGATTGGCAGTCTACAGTTTGAGTAACCCAAAGTATTTGCATGGTCCAAAAAGTTTTAAAAACCCCTTTAAATTTTCTATTTAAATTTAATTTCCCTACTCATTTATAATGATCATTCAGATCAGGAGGTAAATCTATAATTTCCTATGGTTTTTCATTTTTCCTGGCTTTTTTCTCTAAAATGATAAAAAACTGCTGGCTTAAATAATTCATGATTTTTATCTGCCCAGAAGGGTCGTGTAAAATTTTAGACAATTCACCCCGGAACATTGTCTAAAATCAATCTTTCTTGATCTATTATAATTTCTATGCATGCAGATGCACAGAAAATACAGATCAAACCATACAGCTCTTGAAGCTAAGCATTATGAAGGGTTGCTGACAGGCTGAAATTAATTTTCCATATACTTTATAATGGGAAGGATCACAACTTATCTCAAATGAGATTGATATTGTTTTGCTTGGTTTTGTTTTTGGCTTCCAAATATGACAGTCTTCAAGACACATAAGCAAGCCAACACAGCATCACAATCTAGTTACTAGGGTAAGGGATCATTTTGGAAAAAAAAAATTATTCCAGAATAGAGAAGAATTCATATTTACAAAACACAGGTGCATGCCAGAAAACTGACACCAGTTCTGAATTTGGAGATGTTGACTTCAAACCCTCACAAATATACAAAAGCTTTCAAGTTTTTTTTTATTGCAAGTGAAGAAAAAAGAAGTTAAAGGAAAAATGAAAAACCATAGGAAATTATAGATGTACCTCCTGATTTGAATGAAATAACCATTATAAACGGGTAGGAAATTTAAAGTTTTTTTAAAAAAACTTTTGGACCATGCAAATATTTTGGGTCACTCTAACTGTAGACTGCCAATCAGTGAACTATGTATCAATCATCTTTCATCCATCCCTATCTGATCAAATAATTTCATGGCCAATCACCTATGAGGTGTTGGCAAATCTAAAACTCTAAAAGAGGCCAGACAACTATTTGAGTATGATTTAACGAAGAGGGTTTTCTAATGTTGAGAAATGTAACGTTACATATGTACACACTTCTCAACAAACAAGACAAATTGCATTATATTAAGAAAAATACTATTACTAAATCATTACTCTACCAAGAGCTGAAAATCTTTCAGAGTACTAATGATGCTCATGATGAGGCTAAATTAAAGCCTTCAGGATATCCACTTTCTGATATGTCATGAAAGAAAATCCAAAGCTGCAAAGATAGAGTTACAATGGGAACATGGAGTATAAGAAGCATGTACAGGGCAAAGCTGAACACAGTGAATTGACCAACACTGACATCTTAGCATCAGTAAATTAAAATATAGCTATATATTTTTTTATTATTATTACAGGAGGAATGATGTTGCTTTCATAGGAAGAATAAAGCAAGAAGGGGGGTTACAATGCAATCAATGCCTGAATAATATAAATTAGTGAACAGCTCATTAATATGACAATATTCAGGATAATGCTACACTAATATAAAGAGGAGGTAGTTTACAAATTTTATGATCAAGTTCACTTAAAAACTGAAATAATATGCATGTAAGAAACATTGGTCATGACTAGAGACTAGAATTCTAAAGTTGGAAACATTAAGGAGGAAACTATACTTGGACTATGTGGCCTAGGCAGGTGAAACAAAGAGGAACTTATCAATTTCTACCAATATAATGATTACTTCATTGTTATCACAGTTTTTTTCTTAGACTGAAGAAGCTACTTGGAGGAGCAGCGAAACATTTCTAAGACAAAAAGAAAAGATTCGTTTTCTGCATTCACACTTGGACTACTTTTCTAGAAATCTAAGTAGAATCAGTGATGAACATAGTGAAAAATTTCACCAGAACATTGCCACAATGA
>JANHZU010000557.1:176379-188692 GCA_032468055.1 Acrochordus granulatus
CTTATGGTCCAGCTCTCACAGCCATACATTACGACTGGGAAAACCATAGCCTTGACTCTGCGGACCTTTGTTGGCAACAAATCTTAATTAATCTTAATTAAGATTAACAGGAGTTAAATAAAACTAGGAACCAAGTACATGAATGATTTGGAGGTGGGATCTTCTCTCCTGTTCTACCAGCCACCTCCAGCATGAAACACCCCCATAAGGGCCACAGGGCAATAAGCAGAGACATGTGTTAAGGCCAAGAGGGTGGGAGTGGATCTCATCTCCAATGGCAAAATGTTCCAGGGGCCACAGCAGAAAAGGATCGGATAAAATTCCTTAACTGATGGATCTGCACCATGCCTTTTCTGCTGGAGTGAGTGGGCAGGCAAATCTCGCAATGCCCCAGCTAATGGCATATTCAGGAACATTCAAAGGGCGATAAAATGGCACTTGATCCAATAATTAGACCACTTGGCCAAGTATTTTAAAAAGAGGGTGCCCAGGCAAGCTTCAGCCATGGCTTTTGCAAAGGACTTGAAACTTTTAGCAGGTGCTTAAGCATACTACTGTTGAAACCGTTTATCTGCAAGGAAGCCATTTGCAAGGCTGGGCTACTCAACATCTAGATAAACTAGACGACTGCATAGAGATATAGCAGATTCAGTCTTTGACATTGTGTTTATCCACATTTTTGCAATCCAGATCTGATAGCCTGACATTCACCCTCAGTGTAATCTTTCTTCATAAAGTTGATTAATAATCAGTGAAGAGGCTTGTGGACAGAGCGTGGGCAGAGAAAGGACCTCCTTTTCTTCTATGAGATCTTAATTCTCTCTCCTTCTAAAAGAAGCGCGGGGGTGGTGGTGGTGGAAGCTAAGATTAAATCATAGGCTGGATAAAATCATAGCTATTGGAATAGTGCCCTCTTGTGGATGATCTCTAACAACGTAACAGCCCAATCTTTCTGCCAGTTCAATCATAGCCTTTGCTTTTCCCTGGTTGTGTTTGTAAGAGGAGAAAGGAACACAAAACTCTTGTTACCAAGTCCTTTCTTTTATTTCAGCCAATTGAATCATATTTCATACCTGTACATATCTAGATGAGAATGCTCCAGGCTTATTCTTATCCATAATGGCATCAGCCACCTTGAAATTTAGATCTTAATGAATATAGCTTGCATTAGAACCCTTGTAGGTTTGCTAAGTGTAGGTTAGTACAGTAGACTGCCTAGCTAAATCAGCAAATCAAGATAAGAGAATTAAACACAACACTGAAAGATTATTAGTAGAGAATTTAGAGGAAAAGAGTGAAGACCCTCGTTTTTTCAGATACTGAAATCTAATTTCTATTGGCTATTGGGCTATATGTTGAGGGATGATGATAATTGAAACTGTCACATTGTGTTATTCTCCAAAGCACCTGAAGGCAGGAGAAGAAGCAATGGGTGGAGGCGCATCAGAGGGAAATCTAACCTGGAAATAAGGAAGAATTTTCTGATAGTAATCAATGGAACAGCTTGCCTCTTGGAGGTGTGATTGCTCCATTGCTGAAGGTTTTCAAGAAAAGTTTGGACAACATTTGTTTGTGATAATATAAGGATTCCTACCATGGGCAAGGATTGGACTAGAAGGCTCCAAGGTCTCTTCCAGCATATGATTTTATAAAATGTAGGTTTAAGTTTCCTCCCTCTACTGTGTTTATGATTCTAGTCTAGATTAGGACCCTATCTGCTTACATAAAAAGACAAATGGAGCAACATGATATGAATTTGATGAATCATATTAGTCCTGGTCCACTGATTTGAGCTGTATTGTAATTCTACTTGAACTTATAACTATAAATATCAAATTTATATTTCTATGAATAAACATTTTATAGTACGCTAGCATGTGAAAACTAAGAAGATACGACTGAATCAGACAATGAGAAACTTTTATGTGCTTTAGATTCAACAGAATTCTTCATAAGCCAGCTGCATTTCCAGCTCTCTCTGGATCAACAAGATGTCTCTCCCTCCCTCCCTCTCTATTGAATTTCATTTGAGACAAATCAGTAGAAAAATATAAGAAAATGAAGACAAATCTGGATTTTTTGCAAACTCAACGGAGTTGGCCTTTTCAAAGGTATAAATGTGGCTTTTTCAGGCAACATTTAAGGAAAGAGGATAAACATATTTAAAGTAGAAGAGCACAACAACTTTGAGGGAATCGCCCCCAAAATCCCAACAAATATCTTCATATTGAATTGTTTATGTGCCTGAAGAAAAAGCATGCAATATGGGTAATTACAAATTGAAATGACTTTGATTGTATTTAAATAAACCAAATTTAATTTGTTGTCTTGATTTGCCCTGCTTGTTTGATGTGCAGCTCTCAGCAAAAGATCTAGGTGGTCTTTCAGTCTCAAAAAACGTTGAACACCCCTGTTCAAAAGCCAGTAGGCTAGAGGTGAATGCTACTTGGGCATTGCTCTCTTAGGTAAAGAAAAAAAGGAAAAATAAATAATCCAGGATATATCCATCTCTAATGGAGCTTTTTGGGCATTTACATGCCTGTGCATAGTTTGGTGGCTCTTTTCAAAACAGAAGTGGCTGTTAAGTGAAAGATCCTCTCATTGCTTATCATAAAAAACATCTCTTTCCCTCATTGATTTTCCTCTTTATTGGCTATCACTTCCTCTTTCTGCAAGAGAGCTATTAACTGGGTTACTTTTCCAGTGCAACTTAAAAGGAGATTCATTGTATTCCTCTAAATTAGGGTTTCCCAACCTTGGCAACATTAAGACATGTGGGCATCAACTCCCAGAATTCTTATGCTGGCTGGGGAATTCCAGGAGTTGAAGACCACATATCTTAAAGTTGACAAGTTTGGAAAAACCTGCTCTGAATGGTGAAAGTGGAAAAAGCAATACTAGAGCACAGGCTGTTCTACATTCCTGTAGCATGTGGCCATACTTCAAAGATGAAGATCCCCTTCTCAAAAAGGTTCTCTGCTGGACAATCCAGTTTAAAGCTGCATAAGAAGGGAGAGTAAGCTGGCCAGCACTTGAAACAGCAGACTGACTGGGGATGTAAGTCAACTGGCCAAAACCTTCCAGTAGCAATGAGATCATTGTATTGCATTTGTATCTGGATGATCTATATAGAAATGGCCAACCCATGGCACCAGGACCGCCTTGCCCCTTTGAGGGAAGGGGTAGACCTGATTTTCAGAACGGGAAAGGGATGAGTAAGCTGTTAAGGAAGGACTTCTGGAAATTTAGTCCTGAGAAGGAGGGAAGTATGAAAAAGAAACCCAAAATTACTCCACTGTGATTTTATTTGATATAAGTATTGATAATGTTTGGTATAAGCGGAGAGAGAAAGTCTGGCAGGATTGCAAGATTCTGTCATTCTACCCTATAATAGTGAAAAGGATTCCTGAAATCCCTGCTTGATTTTTTCTTGACCTTACCTACCTTGAAGGGCAGACAATCTCTCATAAAGCATTGGATCCTTCCCAAGAGCCCTCCAAAGGGTAGCGCTGAATTATATGACCAAAAGGGAAAATTATTGCATATGTAAGTTATAGATATAATATTTACAGCATTTATTTTATTTAATTCCATTTAATGTTTATATACAAATGGAATAGAAACAATTTAAAATTTGTGTCCTACCCCTTTTTGGGGTTTTTTTTTTTTGGAGCATAGCCCCAAACATGACATTTAAATTGAATAAAGGTGACATGAATTTATTTATATATGTATATATTAATGTTTGCAAAATGTATGCAAATATCCATTACATAAATAATAACTCTGATATGGATTTTTAGTGGCTACTTAAAAAGCAAAATGTATGTCAAGGTTCTGCCCAGAAATCCCATTATGTTTCATATTACAGATCATCAAAATAATTATGTATACATTAAACATGTAGGTTTTATGTAAATGAGAATGTAGCTTGTTATCTTGATGAAAATGTGAGGGATTGAAAAAAATTCACATTTTTGTCTACATGAAAAGTACTATTTTAAAAATCTACTTATTATTCAAATTAATCATTTTTTCTTAACATACATTATGGAGAAAGATGCAGTCTGTGTATGGTATACTGAATTACGATTTTAGAACGAATTTAAATATATCTGCGCTTAATACTATATGGAATATGGATGGAAAATATTGCATTGTAGGTATAGTTTTGATTGACTTAGCCATTACAATAAAAAAAAATACATTCTGGGAGAAAGCCAGTTTAAAAATAGAATCTAAAAACTATGGTTATGGGGCTTTTCATATTACTTTAGATCAACTCAGTTCTGAAAATGCCATTTTAGACACCTTTAAAGAATTTTAAAAATCCGTGAATGACAAATTGGGTTTCGAAGTGATCTGGTTGCTGAGATTTCTATAACATGGTCCATTACGACATGGGTGTCCAAAGTTTTGGCTTGCCTGGGCCATATTATATATAGCTAAAAATCGCATAATAATTAAAAAATAATTAAAAGTTTATGATCTTGTTGGGCCATGTTATTAGCTGTCCAGGGCTGCATGCAGCTTACTGTTTCAGTAAATCTGGATAAAGACAATTCTGTCCCGATATTGCTTTCCTTTCAGTTGTCCACAACACAATCAGAAAAATTCACATTGAGTAGAAGACAGTATCTTCTTGGAGATCCAGGTGGCCCAACCTTGTTAGCCTTTCAAAAGACTTTGAAGACTGAGCTCCTTCCCCAGACAAGTGGAACAGGAGATCAGGCGAACTCTGCAGTTGATAGTCTTTACGACTGAGAGCTATTGTCTAGGTTGGGCATAATGTGCTATTGTTTGTAGCAGTGTTTGTTATAGCTTTGTACGTCACCCAAAGATGAAGATGTGAGATAGGTAGCCACCAGTAAATAAATTAATTTAACAAAAACAGAACTACAAGTAGTCCTCAACTTACAGCCATTCATTTAGCCACTGTTTGAAATTACAGCAGGACTGAAAAAATTGACTTACGACCGATTCTCACACTTGAGACCACTGCAGCATCCCCACAATCATAGGATCAAAATTTGGGAACATGGCAACCAACATGTGTTTATGATGGTTGCAGTGTTCCGGAGCCATGTGATTGCCATTTGCAACCTTTCCAGCCTGCTTCTGACAAGCAACATTAATGCAGGAAACAGGATTTGCTTAACGATTCATGATTCACTAAACAACTGTGGTGATTCGCTTAATAACTGTGGCAAAAAATCAAGCGTAACTCATTTAACAACTGCCTTGCTCAGCAATGGACATTCTGGTCCCGATTGTGGTCCTAAATTGAGGACAATCTCTCATGAGCCTCCGGGACTATTTCTACCCCATTCCCCATGTTTTTTTGCACACAGGAAAAACATAGTACTGTACCAAACAAAAATATTAAGTCACACAGTAGTCTGGACAACAAGTAGAGGTTTACTTTTTTAAATGGTAAATGTACAAAAGAGATAGTACATTTCTTTCAGCTTGTCTAAGAAGAAGACCTCAGATGATTTCAGGGGCAAATCGATGATTTGATTGTGGTCCTATCGAAATAGGAGCGTACACAGGGTTGGGTCAGAAAAGCCAGGGTGGTCACTGTGGCGGTGCAACACGTTTTTTTACGTGTGTTGATGTGATCACCATGTTGATCCTTTTGACCCCAGCCTGCTGACACCTCTGTCCCAAAGGCAGCTGAATGTGATGTTCACCCAGGATGACAGTTCAGTTCAGTTTTTCTTTAAAAACTCCCAAACCAACAGAAAAATCCCCTAATTTCATACCTGCCATCTTGGAGCTTGGAATGGAACTGGGGGTGTCTTGGCTTAAATACTTTTTAAGTTTTGCCTGCCTTGTAGTTAAGTAGATGGAGGGGAAAAAAGCAACATATGACATCTTTGCCTGCCTGTCTGGGATTTTACAGATGTGCGTTTCTTAAGACGCTTTGGCTCTGGATACGGATCACATTTCGTGTCACACTCCACTGGCACCGATTGAAATGCGTGCATCTTCTTTGTCCTCTTCTCCTTCCTTCCAGGGTTGGGTGGGTCATGACCCAGAGAAGATTTTTTAAAGTTCTTATTCTTAATTTAGTTTCCTCCAGAATTAATTAGGCAATGAAGATTGGGGACAGTGTCTATACTTTGAACTCAGAACTCAGTAGTACAGATCTTACCACACGGGTTTTATACTTGTATGAATGTCCTTTTGTGAGAAAAGCCGCACCCTGTTTCCCAGCACAGCTTCAGGCTTTCACAATGAATCCAAGAAGTAGCTTCTCTAATTTTTGATCCTTACTCCTTCTTTGCAAGCCTCTTGATTACTTTTGCCTATGTTTCCTGGGTGACAATATCTGACTTAGCTTCACTGCTAAACAGTGAAAATCTGAGTAGTAGTTAGATGGGAGACCACAAGGAAACTCCAGATAACAGCAATGGGAAGCTCTTCCACATTATTGTTTAGAAATCTCAAGAGAATCCCAAGAATCAAACTCAACTTGAGGGAGACCTCAGCGTTTTTAACGATGTATTCATTTATTATTTTACTGAATTTATCCACCACTTGTTTAAATGACAGCTTCTTACCAGGACATCTGCAAAATTCAAAAGCAAGGAAACCATCATGGAAAAAGCAATACATCAAGCCACGGTATTAAAAACACCAATCCAAAATGTGCAAATGTAGAAAAGTATTGTTAAAAAGCATGTTAGCATGTTCATTTTAAAAGCAATCGTTGAACATCCAAAGTGGGGGCAAAAGACAGTTAAATGCACAGCAGACGGGAAGAGAGATTGACGGCAGCCATTTGGGATGCGCTGAATGTCTTGATACGTGTACAGAGGCAGTGGCATTACTCTGCAGGACCCAAACACCGAACAAGAGCCCGAATGGTACCTTGGATGTAACTCATTTAAAGGTGAGCAGTTTGCCATGGGAAGTTTTGACCTGTTTCTGCCTTATCTATTTGAGAGCACGTGATCTTTTCTAAAGGTGTTCCCTGCTCCTCTGAAGCTGTAAATTATCTTCTGACCATTCTTTCCAACTGCAAAGATTCTGCTTTCCCTGTTTTAGTGCTTCCTGAGCCACTGCCCTTTAGTGCCCCTCAGCCAGAGCCTCCAGTTCAATCGTACAAGATAGCATCAATTAACAGCCTGCTCTATCACAATAAAACTATCGCCCACCCTTAGATAAGTCTTTTTAATTGCTTTCCTGCATTCAAACATTTTGCAGAGACTAACAGCTGTAAGTTATGGCATTTAATTTCTCAAAGTGCTAAGTGTTTAATGGCTTCCTTCCTGCATGCAAAGTGCCTATTTGTATGATGTCACCATGATACTGGTGCACCATTAAATGAATAGGCTGTTGGTTAAAATAATATTGAAAAATAAATCCAACCTGCAGCTGCAAAAACTTCCATGAGATCTCTGAAACTGCAGATACAATTAGGAAAACGCTTTGCCAGAATAGCTGCTAAGATATTTTGAGACTGTACCTTTTGAAATAGATATATAGGTTAACTTTGATCTATAGGTTAACCTGGATGGATCTATGGATTAACCTGGATGAATGGGTGGATCTATGGGTTAATTTGGAGATGGATCTAGGGATTAACTTGGATGGCTGGCTGGCTGGATGAATGAATCTATGGGTCAACTTGGATGGATGGATCTATGGGTGTAATGGTATGTGGAATGATTTTGAAGGACAATGGGAAGAGATGTTGCCTAGGGAATAAAAATAGGATTAAAAAGGGGGAGGAGCCTACAGCTGCTTAAAGTTCAGAGAAAGAAACTTAGGAAGGATCCATCCTAAACCAATCAGGCTGTAAAGAGAGATGATGGGACATTTGTACTTTCACATTTGCAAGCTTCTGTTAATGAGGCTTTATTATAAAGTAGGATTAGCTCATCTAGTCATGTTTCCTAGTTGGTTGACCTGAAAGATCTGACAGTCGGTTAACTTGGAGAAGACACCTCATCTGTGGCTAGCCTGCAGCTCCCACTCCCAAACAGATGTCTCTTCCAGATACGTTGGATTTCAGCCTTCATCATCTTCATCCTTATTGGGAGCAAGTCCATGTTGCCTTAGGTCTGATGCAGGTTGAAGCCAAATGCATCAGGAGAACACCAGTTGGGAAAGACTGTGGGAATAAGCAGAGGTCAGCATTAGTGCTTAATCATTGGAAGAGGCAGAAATAGGCTTTCTTAGCAGTGGCCTAATCATTATGAACAGTCTTCCTTAGGGAGGTTGCTAAAATATCCCTCTTTCTGTCTTTTGTTTTAGATGAATCCCTTGATTATTTCCTGATTTAAATTTTTTAAAGTTTTAAAAATGTTACTTTTAATGACATTTTGGGATCATTGTCTTTTTCCCTGGGGTGATATTTTATTTGTGTATTTGGTATTTTGAACGAAAGAACTGTCTTGCTACACCTTCTCCCTTCCATTTTAAAGAAAAAATAGCTTGCAAAATTGGAGACAGCTCCTTATCCCTGATAAGGATAAGCGTTATCTTGGCAGCAGACTGTGGTCTGAAATTGTCTTTATCTGCATTTTTTTGTTCCATGCTCAGGCTACTCTACTTCCCTGGAATCTATAGGCCAGGGTTTTCCAGCCTTGGCAACTTTAGGATGCGTGTACTTCAACTCCCAGAATTTCCCAACCAGCCATTGGCAATCTCCTTGAACCAGGATCAACTTGAATTTTCTTTTGAGATCAGCTACAGATTATTTTATCAGTCACTGAGGTTCTTTCACATTAAATAGGGAACAGATGGTTAGTTATGATTTTACTTTTGTAAAAAAACCCCTAGGAGCTCTTGCTGCATAGTGAAGCCTGTACAGTTTATGATATCAAATACATTTTCTGAGCCATAATTCTTTTTGTGGTCAGGAGGGCCCCACCATGCAGAGGAGGAAGGATCAGCAGCCTGTGTGGGCATGAGTGTTTATGAGATCCTATAGTGAGGTCTCTAGTATTATTCATTTTGTGAGTTTCTTTCTTGCTGAGATCTGTTTTCAGATTAGAAAGCAAGAGAGCCCACTAGAGTCATCAGCAACTTCATAACCAGAACAGAACCAGGTCTTCAGGGAGTCCAGCTGTGATATCTGCATGTGTTGGATAAACAGTCAGAGCTTGTATTGCAACAATATGATGCTGCTTGCATTCCTCTGTTGTCTCCCCACTTTTTTTGGATACCACTGAATTTAGTTTGCCATGAATAGACTAGAATAAAACAAAGCCAAATCAGGACAAAAAATCTATGCCAACCAGTTGGTTGATTGGATTCACACTTAGTCAGGCTTAGAACTGGCCCACTGAAATCAGCACCGTAAGGAAGCTAAGACAAATGTAATAATTGTAAAGCTTTCCTTGAAGTATGACCATATCGGAATCCAACTGATTGGCTGTATGTTGCATCCAGTCTAGTACTTGATAAATCTTTATAAAAATGAAACTAAATAATCTTATTCAGTGCAGGCAGTTTTTCCTCTAATGCTGCTATTGCTGCATTTTTTCCTTATTAGGGATAGAAAGAGAAGGGAGGAAGGCAGAGTCAGAAACATCAAAACAAGCTGCAGCAAAAAACAAACTTCAGTGGTGGAGGGGACTCTGGTGATCTTGACTTTTGCTCGAGGGCAGCTAATTTCATTCTTTAGCTGCTGCACTTTGTGGAACTGGTTTTATTAAAAAAAATATCCTGGAGCACATTTACAGAGAAGGAGGAGGTGGAGGAGGTGAAGAGCGAGTTTGGCATTTCTTTTGGATCCTGATGACCCTCAAGATGGCAGCCTTGGTGAAGTGAGTTCTCGCACTTTGTTACAATTCCACAGTTCTCTGCAATTCTTTGTGGACTACATATTCTAGAAAAGAGCTCTTGGACAGTGGAAGGCACACTTTACTGTTGAATATCTAACTTCATTTATTGTTCTGTTATTATTTCATTTATTCATGAATATTGCAAACAGCCTTGTCAAAATTGTTTGCAATCTTCTTGTGAGTCCTTGTAAGAAAGCTGCACACAGTTTAGGCAAGGGGGCATGTGACCTGTGGAAGAAGGCCTGATGAGACTAGCTATTGCCTTACAAAGATCCAACCTAGATGCACCTCATTAGCAGCAGAACAAAGAAGACAGTGATGGTCATCTGGAGGGAGGCAAACTGGCAGTGTCAGCAGAAGGGAGGGTGTCCAAAAGGGTAGAGATTGTGGGGGAGATAGGTGGGGGGAGCTGAAGAGGAGACTGTCTCCTTACTTTACAGAGCCTCAGGACTGGGAGGGACCAAGACAGGAACTGCTTGGATTAGGGTAGGTCCTTGTTTAATGACTAGTGGAATTCAGTTAACAATGGCAATGAGACTGCAAACCCAGCTAAGCACTAAGGTAGCCTGATATGTTTTACAAGCATATTGGTTAGTGATGGAGAATCTGGTCCCAATTATTAACTGAGGACTACTCGTATTTATAGGAACTACCATGCTCAGGCTGCAAAAACCTGGCTGGTCACTAGATGGCAGAATTAATATTGTCTATTTTGCTTTTCTGTCTCCTAGCAAAATCTGGATTTCTGCAAAAATATTATGTATATGGGAGCTTTCCAAACAAGTTATTTCACAGAGGGTAAGACTAAGGGCTGTTATGGTAGCATATTATATGCTGCCCTTATTGCTGAACCCTATTCTGTCCCAGCATTGGCTAAGTTTATTTATTTTTATTCAGCCGTTATTTCTGATCAGTTCAATGTGGTATACATTCCTAATATTCCTTTCCCCTATTAAATGTCCTTCCAAAGAGAACAGGTGATCATCTGATGTATATCATCATCTCCTCTACTAAGATTGCCCCCTCCCAAGAGTGCCATAGGCAGCTTTACCATGGAGTGCCAAATTCCAGGAAGCCTACAGTGATGTTGCCCAACTTGTCTTCAAAACATTGGCACTTTTATCAGTTTCATTATGGAGCTAATGTCTGCATCCTTAATGCACTGTGGTTTCCTTGCAGTGTTGTTAAAGTATGCTGGGTGTGTGTGTGTGGGGTAGACATGTAGCTCAGAAAATTAGGCTGAAATGGCCTTGGAAGGCAGTGACCAATCATCAGAACAGGATTAGATATCATTAGTTAATTGCAGGGCAAATACTGGCCTAAAATGAAATGAACCACAACAGGGAAGCCAGACTGTTGTGAGGCAGATAAGGCTGCATTTATATATCTCCACTTATTTACTTAAATGTTTAAATGGCTGGCTGGTTCACAAAAATGCAACCCTGGCAGCACATGACCATAAAAACAAGCCACAATATCCCAACAAAAACACTGATACAAGAACAAATCACACAGTCAGGACCTCACAAACTGTGTTCAACTTCCAAGGACAAACTTGTGTAACATCCTGCCCTCTGCCCCTGTGTTTCTTTAAACTTTCTTGGAGGCTAACAGGGTCAGGGTTAGTTGAATCTCACGACTGGGAGAAGGGAGGAAGGTTATTTTATAAGGCATGTACCATAACCGATAAGACATAGAGATAGTTGTCAACTTACAACCATTTGTTTAGCAACTGTTTGAAGATACTAAACAAAATGACTCTCATTTATGACCATTGCAGCATTCTTATGGTCATATGATCAAAATTCAGGCACTTGGTAACTGGCATACATTTATGATGCTTGCAGCATCCCAGTCGTGTATTCGACTTCACAAGCAAAGACAGTGGAGGAAACTGGATTTGTTTAATGACTGTATGATTCACTTAACAACTACAGTGATTTGTTTAACAGATGTGGCAAAATGGTTTTATAATCTGGCACAATTCATTTAATAACTGAAATGGAAATTCTGGTCTCAATTGTGTCATAAGTCGAGGACTATGTGTATCTCCTAGGCCCTGTGGATCATGCCCACTCTGCCTGTCCTATAGAGCCAGAAACATCCAGCAGGAAAAAATGGGAAGAGATTGCCTTTCTGGTAAATTAAGCATGGATAGATGATGATATTGCAAGTTGCTGCCCTCCAGAAAAATGTGTGGCCCGTGCAGGCTCTGAGGCCATCTGAGTGATGATTCACTCCTTGCCATAGATTTAGGGAAGGCGGTGCAGTTTAGATATGCCATGATAAATCAATTAAATCTGGATATTTCTGTCTCTGAATAATATAAGATTAACAATTGTATCTTTTCAGCAAACAGGTGTCTTCTTTTTCCATGTTTAAAAATGTGCATAGCAAGTAGAGGCTCATAAAATAATTTGCTAATTGTAATACACATTATTTTATTACTAAAAATAAATCCCTTTGAACCTATGACAAGAACTTCTGACTTTCCTCCTCCTCTGTTTTCTAAC
>JANHZU010000557.1:204618-215439 GCA_032468055.1 Acrochordus granulatus
TGCCGTTTAGATTTTGGTAGTTCATATCTGGTAATTCTAATTACTTAATTTTTATCTGAAAATGTATATTAAAAATAATCTATTTTATGCTGTTGATGGATGGATTAGGTACCATCAAGTCAGTGTAGACTGTGTAGACCTTTAACAACCCAATAGATTTTATGCAGTACTGTCTTCCTTTTAATACTTTTTTTTTAATACTTCCTGATTTGGTAATGAATTTGGTACTGAAGCACATGACTTTGGTGTTTTTTTAACTTTATATTTTAATATTTTTAGTATATTTGGGGTGCTTTTTTTCTTTTCTTTTTTTGCAGTTGTTTTTGTTTTATGATGGAGTTATTAACTGTTTAGAGGTTTGGGTGACATACAATGAACTATTTAAATAATAGTAAATTGCCTGGGTTTGTACAATACAGAAAACTATGTTGTAATTTGTTTGTTTTTAGTTTTATGTGATGTACATAACACCATTTATAGCTTGGTGTTACAGTATATGCAAACCAAAGCACTATGGCTTGTTTAACAAGGATTAAAATAGTATCTTGACCTTATGTATTAATGTAGAATAACTGGGTAGCAAAAAATTTTCTTATAAAACAAATAGTCTTGGATGCCCAGGTCAGATGGGGTGGGATATTTCTTCAGGAACAAGCTATATTGGTTCCAGTATCAACATTAAACAGTTCTGATTTAGTTTTCTTCTGCTGATTAGCAGTCTATAGCAATTTAAAATGTCTTTTTTCTTAAATGGGACTACTCTGAAGTAACTTCTTATAAGGCTGAAGCCTGAGCTATTAGAAACACAACGTTCTCCTATTTGACTGTTAGGTGAAACTTCTGTTTCCCAAAAGTTGTACCACTGATAGAAAAAAGATGATTGTGGAAAAATAATTATTTCTAAGATGCTTTTTTGGTGGTGTACAGGCATGCTCAGGACTCATAAGAAAAAACTGCTGTGTATTGTACAAACAAACATAAAAAGGCATCTGTCCCTCAGAGACCTTATTATATAGTTAGAATACACAACGTCTCTATGAAGAAAAATAATGATTCAGAGCTCATTAAGCATGTCTTTTTTCAATATATGGTAACATTGTACTCTATGGAAATATTTCATCCAAAAGCTAAACAGTTCTATCATATTTTACCACTTTTGTTAATCCATATATATTTTCACATATATGGTATGTAGAATTCACTGATGGCATGCCTAAGTGTTAAAAATTCAGTTTCTGTATCTCCCAACCTAAACTTTTGATAATTTGTTTCATGGATACCAATTCCTGGATTAGTATTACATATAAATTCAGTTTATGTAAGTAGATCTGAGTGTGGTTTCTGGACTAGTCACTGCAATTTTCTTGGCAAGATTTTCAGAAGTAGTTTGCCATTGTCTCCTTCCTAGGGCTGAGAGGGTATGACTAGCCAAATGTGCATGAATATTCTCACTAATTCAGGTCATGCTAAATAGCATATACATATGCTATTTACATATACAGTCCTAATACAGAATTATAAATATTTGTGAGCCAGTTTCATGTAGTGGTTAAGCCACCAGGCTAAAAACTGTGTTCTAGTCCTGCTTTAGGCACAAAGCTAGCTGGGTGAACTGGGGTTAATCATACCTAGCAAAAATTCCAAAAAAGTTTGCAAAGTTTCTTAAAAAGGCACCTGACTTTAATTTAGTTATTGAAGATGTTTGGTGTGAACAGGAATATGAACGGATTTCTAGAAAATTGGCAGACTACAGGAATCATTTGCATTTTAACCTGAGATGCAGAAAATAAAGATTCATTCCCACCAGTTTATGCTTACATTCAGCAATAAAAGGACAGAGAGCAGAAAACATCCTGCTTAAAGCACAATGTCAGCTTCTCAGCAAAAGGATGGATTGAGATAGCCTTCTGGATCAAAGGCGAAATATCTCCAATAACTTCTTGTAGTTGTCTTTTTAAGAAACTTTGCAAAATTTTTTGGAATTTTTCCTAGGTATGACTAACCCCAGTTCACCCAGCTAGCTTTGTGCCTAAAGTGGGACTAGAACACATAGTTCCCAGTTTTTAGCCTGGTGCCTTAACCACTACATCAAACTGGCTCACAAATATTTATAATTCTATATTAGTACTGTACAGTGGTACCTCACAAGACATGGAACTCACAGGACGACCAAAAAAATTTAATAAAATTTATTCTGCTAGACAAGCCGTGACTCACATGACAAGCAAACTTCACATGATAACTTGAGCATCATCAGTCAGCGCCTCTGTATTTCTCGTTCAGGCAGGAACCCCGCATGAGAGTTTACTCCATTGCGTATAGGTGGCAAGCGTGCATGCGCGTTCTGCCAACTCTGCTGCATGCTTTACTCCATTGTTGCACAGGCGGCAACCCTGCGCAAGAGTTCTGCTGAAGCTGCCACATGCAGTTTACTCCATTACTGTGCATGTGACTGACCTTGCCAGAATCCTGATCGCAACAAGCCCCCCTCTCTTGCTGTGTAAACAACATAAATTAAGTGAAAGGCATTCAAAAGATGGAACTCCCGAGACTTCAGACTCCAGATTCTCTCTCCAGGTAGTCCCCTCCCCCTCCTCTCCTCTCCCTCACGCTAGCCGGGATATTCTCAAAGCACACACACACACAAAATAAAGCAGAAATTGTCCTTGTCCTTGCTCAAAATAAAGCAGAAGTTCCCCCTTGTCACTTCTCCCCTCATAGTATGGAGGCAAAAAGAATTCCCAAACCACCCATGATGAGGGAAAAGGCCCTTTTGCCTTGAGGGGTCACATAACCAAACTTTGGGTGTCTGGCAACATAGCCACATTTATGGCCATTTGCAACAAAATCGCATTTATGGCTGTAGTCTTGAAGTCACATGACAGCATTTTACAATGGGTTTGCTAAAAGCTGGTGTTACTGGTTTTGGTAAAATCATGCCATAAAGAACAATGGGTTTGCTTAACAACTGTGGTGTTTGCTTAATAACCACCACAAAAAAGATTGTGAAATCAGGTCAATTACATGACCAACCCATTTTACAACTGTCAGAACTTATGACCATAATAGGTATGTCGAGACTACCTGTATTATTCCCACAGTTTCTCATAGAAATTCATAAAATGTCATAGAAACTCATAGACAAGAATTTAAAACTCATGGTATTATGGCTGACTTAGAAAGCATCCAATCAAAGTGAGCATAAGAAGAAAGGGACATGAAAATGTGTAGGGTGTTTCTGGGTCAGTCAGCATCTCTTAACCCACCTTCACAGAGTTAGTACCGTGGACAAAAATTGGAGGACAGGTTGCTGTGTACAACTCCTTTTGCAAGGTACACCTAAATATAATGAACAAACATAACATTCCAAGGCATTTTTCAGATAGAACAGGGTATGATCTAATCTGGATAATTGTTGAAATATAGAGAAATGGGGCTGGATAAAATTCAGGAAACTGCCTTAATTCATATTGGACAATTTTTACTACCTGCTTGGTACTGGAACCAAAATCTTAGGCCATTTTCATAATCTGTTTATCGATTCTTGTTCAAGAGGTTTAACCTGGGATTATTGCATGTTAAGAATGTTCTCTTGTACAAAGTCCCATCTCAGATTTCTTTGCAGCTAGGCTCTGCAAATACAATTCTGATGCAGGTTACAGCTCCTCTTGCTTTCCCCCTTTTCAGATCAGAAGGAACATCTAATTCTCAATTTCCTCTTTGGGGTTGAGAGGGGAGAGGAGGAAGTCCTTGACACTTTGTTATGGTTGGCTGGTGCCCATTCAACCTGATGGAGTATCTTGATTCCCTTAGTCTCCCTTTTTCTCCTCCAGTGGCCCTTCACAGCCCTCCAGCTAAGATAAAAAAGGAACCCCAAAGTCCATGTCTCGATGCTTCCAGTTCCTGCAGACACAGACAGCCTTTTCAATACCAACCCGGGGAGCAATGTTTATATGCCAGGTAATGCTATTTATCTTGTGTTTGTGCTCTTATGAATTCTTGTCTTGTATTAGGAATTGTCAAGAATGTTGAATAGGGATTCTCTTCAGATTTGCTGGTTTATAGCAAGTTTGAGAAGAGGGCCAAGACATGCAGAAGCTAACTGGGGCCAAACCTAGGTTTGCTAAACACCCAGCCTCATAACACTATTCTCCAATAACTCACCACTGTCCTGCATACTATGAAGCTAAGAAAAACTGGAGTCCATACTGGTTTGCAACTTGGGAGTGTTGATTGATTGATAAATAGCAATACCAAGCTTATCTTGCCCTCTCACTAGTGAAGATCATGTATCACGTAGATGTAGGAATTTATCCATTGACCATCAAGTTGAGTCCAATTGTATAAACATAATTATCTGAAAAGGGATGGAGGAGGAACAGATTTCAGACTAGTGGCTTAAGAGCAAAGGATTGGATTGGCAATTTTAAAAGTAAAATATAAGTATTAAAATCATGTTTGGTGGATGAGCAATGGCAGAGTCATAGGGACTAGGTCAAATCAGGTAATTGGGCTTTTGGTGTAAAAATTAATGGAAACAGGTTTGGGGCATGTTTAAGCATAGGTAGGGTTTACTATGATAATCCCTTGACTTGAAAATCTTTTCATTCTCAGGTTTGGAGGCTGAGTAGAATAGAATGCACACAGTCTTTACATGCTTTAAAAATAATTCAGAACAAGTGGTTTGGATCTCACAAAAAGCCATATTTCTTGGCTATTCATTTTTTTTTAAATATCTGTGTGAGCCTGAAAGAAAGAGGTCACTGATTTTAATGAATCAGTGATTTATGACTCTTAAAGATAGACTTTTTTTTCTGGATTGCAAGGAATCCTGAACAAGAATCAGGATGTAGTAATGAATAACCAGGAGTGCTGCATGTATGTGCCAAATCTGAAGTGCTTCGTCATTTTCATAGTCTGCACAACCTTAATTTGCTACGCTTTCTCAGAACTGGGCAGGCTGCCTCTGAAGGATATCTCAGTTTTGGACACCACCATTTAAGAAGCATGGTGGTTTTATGGGGCGTGGGTGGCATGAGCAGTTAAGACTGTGGGCTTGTCAGCTAGAAGGTCATCGGCCTGAGTTTGAGACCAAGTGCTGTCATGAAACAGGGTGAGCTCCCATTGTCTGCTCAGGCTCCTGTCAACCTACCAGTTTGGAAAAGTAGATAAAAAGTTACCACCTCAGTGGGAAGGTAACAGCATCTGTGCGCCTCATCGTATAGCCATGCCAGCCACATGACCATGGAAACATCTTTGGATGAATGCTGGCTCTTCCACTAGGAAATGGAGATGAGCATCACCCCCTAGAGTCGACCATTACTGTTTACTATGTAAACAGAGAGTTGCTGCTGAAATGGTTGTGTATATTTAATTTGAAAAGGACATATGTTAATGATCCATTTTATCTTGAGAGCTTCAAATGTTAGAGCAGATTTATCTGCTGCTTGAAGAGTGATGGGGGTGGGAATCAGATTTTGACATGCTATTCAGATAAGTTTTCTAACAACATGAGCTAGTTGTACAAAAAATAAAGTGATGAATATTTTTCTGCTTAGAAGTATCGAAACAGGGGTCATATGTCCACCTGGCAATGAGATTACATTGAACAAAGGAGATGGCTAAGCGAATCCAAAGTACATTCCAATGTTATGATTCTGTGAAGATAATCATAAGTTCAATATGTAGATGATGATGAATGCTAGTTGTCTCTATAAATACATATAGCAACAAAATCAGAGGGTTAATGTATGATAAGATGGAACTGGAAGAATGGAGAGACCCTGACTAATTAGTGCCCAAGAATCTTTAACACATAACTGTTCTGCGTTTGTTTACTGTGACAAATTCTTTGGAGTCCACACCTGCCTGATACGCACTTAGGGGTGTGTTTATCACTACAAACCCTTTTTTGGTTGGCTCCCTCTTTTTGATCCATCTGGATCAAACTTTGTGCAGCCCTTTCCAGATTCAGGGAATATATATGAGCATCCACTGGCAGAAATGAGCAAGTCTCATTTTCACAATTTCTTTCTTCATCTCTGAATTCAGTTATGGGCAGTGAATGGGTTGGCTAGCTGGTATATTCTGTCTGTTTTCACCCAAATGTTTAACCAATTTCCTAAATTAACCCATTTCTGAATTTGCTTGCTATATTGAATCATAAATTACCAATTGGACTGGAAAACACAATAAGGCACCAAAGTAGACTGACAGAAATCTAAAAAAAGTGGGACCAATATATCAACTTCATGTTGTAAAATACAGCTGGTAGGTATTTATTTAATCTGGTTAAACATTTATTTGGACAGATCTTTTGCGTAGGAATTGTAAAAGAAGAAGATTCAAGATGAGGTCATGCTTCTTTTTAAGTACTAGGCCCTATCACACAGTGTTACATGATAGTGTGAGAGCCAAAATAAATAAATAAAATTTAAAACAGAGTCCCAAATGTTGGAGTTTCTGTCCAATCAAGTGTTTTCTCTTTGAAATGCTTTTGTGGATGATCCCTAATGTTTGTGTAAAGGCAATGGTGGGTGGTGATGATTGTTTCAGCCTCTCACATTATCTCTCCAATCTTAAATTCTTTGTTGATTCTTTCGTCCATTGATATCGCTATCTGTCCTTTGGGCCAGATGTGCAGTTTTAGTGTAGATTCCTCAATTTCCTGTGAGCCAGAGTACAATCTGTCATTGGGTCATACTATATTTCTCTCTTTATAGCACCGAAGAAAAATCTAGTCCTTCCTCCCTTACAATTCATAAACTTCTTAATGATCCTGTTATTCTTGTCTTGCCTTCTACAGCTTTCTGTTTTCCAGACTTCTGTTTGTTGCATTTCAGTATCCTGTCTCTACCCTCCCTTTCCCTTCTCTCTCTTCCCCCACTTGCAGGGTCTTAGATTCTAATGCTATCCCCTCACCCCTTATTTACCCTCCAATCTCTCCTGTGTCCCTCTCCCTTATTTTCCTATTCCTATTTATTGATATGGAAACCTATGAGCTTTTTTTAGCTGTCTCCTTCAGTTTTGCTCCCTCTTGAAGTCCTCAGTACTTTTAAATGGTGCCATCCAATTTCCTGCACTTCCTTTTCTATTTCATACTTCAATTAAAATAGGAGCACTCAGATTTGTTGGTCCAGAGCTGAATTTGTTATTTTAATGAGTTGCATATTAGAGCTGCTTCCAAAATTGGTGACACCAAGAGATATTAAAAAGCACAGTTGGTTTAATTTGCATTTCATAGAATTAATGCAATTACTTCCCCTGTGGTTGTGTCCACAGCCAAAGCTTTCAGGAGCCACACATGTACAGCTCTGCTTTAAAAGAATCAGCATGGCAGCTTGTGGCTGAAGAACTATGTGGAGTCTCAGCCTAATTTAATTTGTGAGGCAAAGAAAGAAAGATGAAGGTGAAAGACTGGCAGAAAGAAAACCCCGTTCCCTCTCTAGAATATAGGTCAGCGTGTGTGCATTTATCTGACTGCAAAATAAAAATCAGCGTTGAGTCTAGTTCTGAATAAATAACTGTTTAGAGCCTACTTATCATGATGCATCAGGGTTTTATTGGGGAAAATGGGAAGTACTGGCAGGAGGGGAGAGGATATGCTGTATCTTGCTGCACCTGATGCTTGTACTTTTCTCTAGGCAAGATTCAAATCATGTGAACCACCATGGCCCATCCCAGACTGCGTCTGGCCAGGCATACTGTATGGAACACAGGTAAGCAATGGATTAGGTGGATAAAATTTTGTAATATGTCTCATTCTATCTGAAAGGATTCAGGCAGCTTAATATATTAATTCATATTAAGAACTGTGTTGCTCTATCAAAAAAATTACCTCTCAGGCATTATGTTCAGGTACCTCCTGGGTTCATATCATGGAGTAGAGTAATTATAGTTGCTTTTTTGATGGCTTGATGCCCATTGGGCATCATAGGATTGGTCGAATCAGTTGCTACACATTGTAAATATAGTACTTATCGCTCTGAGTCAGTAGTCCAAGCTACTATAGAGATGGTTGGGAGACTACCACTCTGCTATTTTTTAAACTTTAAAAAATCCAGTAACCCAAGTGAGGAATTGATGGAAATATCTTCCATTGGTCCTGTTCTGGTTCCACTCTTATCCCAAGCGCCATGAGTGGTGGTGGTGAAACAGAGCAGAAAGATGAAGTTCCTGGTGCAGCCCTATTTTGACAGAACCCTCTGGGAATTTTCCCCCTAGGAAGAGCTAACACTGTTCAGGTGATACAGCTGACTGGGAGAAGTTACTTTAGCTCAAACAGAACTAGGAAATTAACAACCCCAATTGAGTTTACCAGTTTACATGACATGCTCTCTCTCTTTACCCAGTTTAACATGTCCAGAGGAGCATACTAACTAAGGTACTATAGCTAATAGTTCAACATGATCCTATAGTCTCTAGTGGCATGTTGAAAAGAGACAATAGGAATTGTTTGGCTCAAACACCTGGAGTATGTGTGGCTTACTCTTGCTTTGATAAATTTTGTTGATTATAGATGGTATTCCATTTGTTGAACTTGGACTCTTTTCAAAGGAATGGAGAGATCCTATATCTTTGTATCAAAGATGATCAGCTTTTTAAATGCCTGTTCTTTATTTGGCTGCCTGTGCAAACTGTATGGCCTCTTCTGCATTCCTTCTAGCTCATTGTACCAGCTGCATGCTGAGACGGGCCAATCCTTCTCTGCCTCTCAAGCCTTGGTATCAGACAATACTTCCATTTATCAGCGTCCATGGTCTGCCCCATGTCTGCCATATCCCCCTCAGGGCTTCAAACAGGAGTTCCATGACCCCATGTATGAGCAGGTGAATGTGCTGGGAGACATGGGCAGTTCCCGGTACACAACTGGCATGGTGATAAAACAGGAGCAGATGGACTATGCTTTTGATACAGGTAGGATGCAAGAAAGTGGGAGTGTAGTGTGTGTGTATGTATTGTGTGTGCGTGTGTTTAAGACTAGCTCTAATTCTTTGAAGCAGGTTTATCTTTTTTCCTGCTGCAGCAACAGTCTGAATTTTTCTGGGTCCAGTTATGCTGATTATCAATCAAAACATTTTGGGTTACCAGATCTGCCCACCTGGCACTGTTTATAATGCTATGCCCCCCTTTGGGAGCATAAAAAACAGTAAAAACAGATTTTAAACTTTTGTTGCGATGCAATTACCCTGGACGAGTGAGAGTCTTCACAGACAGGTACTTGAGGAAGTATCAGTACTGGCCCTGGCTGCTATTGAAAGATGCCAGCTACTGGTGACGTTTATGGACATGTCAGAACTGAGTTCTTGGAACAATATTTATGTCTTTATGTAACTGTATTTCCCAATGGTATGTCCAGCCAGGAACCCTGGGATTATGGCTTTGAACCAGCCTTCCCCAGTCTTGTGCCTTCCAGTGATGGTGGTTTATATCTCTTAACACCTCCATATTCTGGTAGAGGATGATGGCAGTCATAATACAGTGTATCTGGAAAGTACCCTTTTCTTCAATACAATTTTACTACTGTTTTATGTATTTCCCCTATGAGATATATTCAGATCCTCTTTCATACACACTTACTTGATTTTGTTATGAGAGTTTCAAAAATAAGTAAAACAACAAAAATCATGCAGAGGGCTTTTGGTTTGTTTCTGCTGCCATGATCCCTAGCCATTGAGGGCAGAGCACTGGCCTTGGTTCTTGAAGGTTAAGCGGGCTTGAATTTGATTATACTTCGCTGGGGGACTGCCAGGTCTGTAGGCTTAACTGGGGAATGAAAAAATCCCGGAAGATGGCAGGAGGAAGTCTCTCCCTGAAAGCTGCCAAGAAAACTGTATGGAGTTGAGCTTGATTTGTGGGCAGTTCACTTCTACTTTGCTCCAGTGACAATTGTCCAATCCATTTAACTGGTTTACTGTAACTTAGCCAGGGGCTAGGGGAGGAGGAGAGCCAGCACTTCTGTGGTTTATGAGAAATCCTTGTGTATGTTAACATTTTTGATGTTACCATTTTTCCCTGTATCCATTAAACTTCAAGTTTGTTCATTTTCCTTTTCTTTTACTTCCACACATGCCTATAGAAGAGGGATTTTTACAGATTTTGTGACCTTCAGAATCTAGGAAGGAAAGAGGAAAGCTATTTTGTTCTCCAAGACTCACAAGGCATTGCATAACCTTGAGTCTCTACCTTCCTGCTGGCTTGGCCCAGTGCCTGTCGTTGTGGCTGACTGGAATTAAAAGGAATTTCATTGACAAAATGGATGCACTGAAACTGGGCTCTGGATCGGGAGAGTTAGGTTTCACTTCTAGTGCTTTCCTGCAAGTGAAATCAGCAGGCAGACTGGTAACATGAGCCAAAGATTGGCTCATTGCCCATAGAAAGCAGGAACATGTACAGAAAATAATACCTGCAAAACCTGGGAGGGAAGCATCCAACTGGCTTTTGAAATAGGAAGGCCTTTGGCTATCCAGGAGAAATGCACACCCTCCTGGCTCTTTTTACAAACCCACATTTCCCCAGGGTTTGCCATTAGAGGCTTTCTTCACTTGTCTTTTCTGCTGTAAACTTCTTAAAGTGTCAGTGATTGGGGAAAAAAAGATTGCATGACGTGTAACACTGTCTTGATTTTCAAAATTTAGCCCATTAATTGTTGTTATTGTTCAGTCACGCAGTCATGTCCAACTCTTCATGACCCCATGCATGCCAGGCCTCCCTATCCTGCATTGCCTGCTGGAGTCCACCCATACTCACGCCCATCACACTGACTATGCTATCTATCCATCTCATCCTCTGCCGTCCCCTTCTCCTCTTCCCTTCAATCCT
>JANHZU010000557.1:248976-260656 GCA_032468055.1 Acrochordus granulatus
CAGTCAGCTCCAGGTCTTGTTTTGACTGACTGTATGGAGATTCTCCATCTTTGGCTGCAAAGAATATAATCAATCTGGTTTACATTAAATATAATTCTTTCTTTAACCCTATATAATATTACTAAGCTCTTGTAGCTCTATCTACAAGAATATTGATCAGCTAAATGACTTGGGCTACTGTATAGATGAAGACTCTTTTTCATTGTAGTTCCTCTTAAAATTGTACCTTATTTTTTCCAATGAGAAATTTCTTATGTGTGTGTCTTCACACTGCATTATACAATCTTAGGAATATACATTTCTCCATTGTTGTTATCCTATAGAAGGTCATCAAAAGTTGTAGTTCTTTGACACTGGTTTACAGATAGAGTACTTCTATTTTTGCATTCCCTATTTGTTCATCTAGTTCTTCTATCAATTCCTCCCTCCCTTGGCATGCACATATAGTTTCCTTGGAAAGTAATTAAGGTAGCTGAATTGCATTGATCAACAAATTATGGGTGAGTAACTGAATGAATGTGGGGGAGAGAGAAAATGAGGGAGGGGAGGAGCCTTCCCCCTCCTTCATTTACTCACTTACCACTCATATAAACCCAGTTGAGAGAGCTGTTAACAGAAGCATCTGTAAGAGTCAACTTGAAGATCACTGAGATTCAGCATCTCTTCATATCCAGCCTTGCTTTTGTACCTCCTTTTCACAGTGAGTAGCTGGGGTAGGGTTAAGGAAATTCAGTGATGAAAAAGTTGTGCCACTGCGTATTTTGTAGAATATGTGGGCAAGATTATTACTTCCTATCCCATCCCACCCCACTATTATTTGTGTGCTTTCTTTCAAAGCAAATGTTTGTATTCCAGGGCAGCTCAGGATTAGACTGCTTTTAGAATGCATTATTTACAAATGCTCCACAGGACCAAGCTCTTAAGCAGAGCTTTGTAAACTGGGCTAAAGATACAATTTCCCTCCCTTCCTTGACTATATCAGTGATGTTCAATAGAGCAAAGGTGTATGTAAGCAACTATGCTAATGTATAAATGATAAGTCTATATGCAATATACAAATGTTATATACAACATATAATATGCAACATACAGAATATACATTTGATCAGCAATGTCTTTAACCAAGCTTATTATGGGTAAGACAGTTAATGCAAAGCTGGATTTGCAGAACTGGAAGCATGGGATCTCTTATAGAGTTATTTCTACAGTTAGCCTGGATTATTTACCTAGATTTTTATGAACTTGTCAGTATTGTTTGTTTCCCTCCTAGATGGTTGCCTCCCTGAAGCCCCGGCCTCTTGTGATTGCCATGGCTTTATGCATCATGTTTTGTCTGGGAACTTTTGTGGATGCCTATCCACCTAAGCCTGAAAGCCCTGGAGAAAATGCTTCCCCTGAAGAACTGGCAAAATATTTTGCTGACCTTCGGCATTACATTAACTTGGTGACAAGGCAGAGGTGTGCAAAAGCATGATTAGTTTTTGCAGTAATGGGGATGTTTCATGAAATATATTTTATGCTATCTGTTCATCTGTCAAATGCTAGTTTGACTTATGTAATTTCTTCTTTCTATGTTTATATGAGGTGAAAGTTATATTTTCTATTGTATGCAAATATGCTTGTATGTTGATTATTGATGTGATATGGATAATAATTTGTTGTATGGTTCCAAAGAATGGGAAGAATTAATGCATCCATCTCCAAGCACATTTTGTTAGCATTTTTCTAAGTGAAGGTAGCAGCAGTAGTGAATAGGTAGATATGGATATTAGGAGGTACAAGACAATCCACTGACAAATAAACAAGTATAGTTTACTTGTATCTGATTATTCAGAGGATCAGTTTTAATATTAGATCTGTCCAAAAGCTATGGACTCTCTTTTTATGTTGCATCTGCCTTCATCCAACTACTTCAAAAAGTATCATAATTCAAATTCCTATTTTGATAGAATTTTAGATTTCACCTGATAAATTTAACAGTTGTCATCACTGAGTAAAAACATATGTCAGTGTGGTACATGCACTTTACAATTACTTTAAAACATCTTTCCTGGTGCAAATGTGTACAGTATACACATAATGAAGCTCTTAATCTGCAAGGATTGCTGTGCTTTGCAGTCTTTTAGGAATGAATGAGTAATCCAGCTATAAAACACCCAAGTAGTTTTTGTCTCCGTTAGTGTTGCTTATTTGGAACAGCTCATTAGCGAGGAAATGTTGGGCTTTAGGATTTAATGATTGTGGTCTAGCAAATGGTCATTACATGCTGAAGCCTAACATTGCCCAACAGATACCAGCCATGAAAGCCTATACCAACTTATTAGCTCTCATCTCTTAGAAACTGAATTGGATATCAGATCCAGAAGGTTATTAGGAAGCACTTGTCTCTCTCAGTTGCTGGTGTTCACTATTCTATTACACTATTCTAAGAATATTTTATACTCTTCAGTGTGCATGGTGTAGTCAGAAACTTGAGGAAACTGTTTTCTCTTTGCTGGACCACAGAAGAGCTTTTTGCAGAAGACAATCAAATAACTTTTTTTTTCATTATCAGAGATAATGTATCTTATACATCTCCTTCTGTATAAACATTCTTGGATCTTAGAATATGTAGGAAAAAGTATGGTCAGTTTAGGTATGAAATATGTAGCTGAACAACTGCACTTGTCTAGTTAGATATTAATTGGGAATATTCTACCAACTTTCTATGAATCACTGGATTTAATATCATTCAAGATCACTAAAAATAGTGGAGAAATGAAAAGCCTTAAAAATACTGTATGTCCTCTGATTTTGTCCCAGTCTTAGTTGGAATGAAAGACAAGCCTCCTACAGGTAGTCCTCAACTTACAACCACAATTGGGATCAATATTTCCATTTCTAAGCAAGAGGATTGTTAAGTGATTCACACCTTATTTTATGACCTTTTCTGCTATGATTGTTAAATGCATCATGTGGTTATCAAGCAGCTTCTATCATTGATTTTGCTTGTCAGAAACCAGCTGCCAAAGTAATTAATAGCAGTCACATGAACCAGGGTGCTGCAACCTTGTAAATACATGTTGGTTGCCAAGCATCCAAATTTTGATCATATGACTCTGGGAATGCTGTGACAATCATAAGTGTGAGGACTGGTCACAAGACATTTTTTTCCAACTTCAACTATTCTCTAATGGTTTATTGCCTGTAATAACCTGGGCACTCAGATTTTGTAGTCCACCCCAAATCTCAACAGGTGACAACACTGTGCCAACCTTGTCTGGACCTGAAAGCTAAACAGGGTTAGGTCTGGGTGATATTTGCATGGAAAACATTCAGGAAATTTCATGGCTATAGGCTAAATTGGAAAGTCTTTGGAAATCCTACATGATAATGGCAAACACTGACATATTGTTGCCAAGAAAACAACATGGGGTGCAAATCCAAAATAGAGTTTCATCTGCTAAATAAGAAAATATTGGGATAAGATCTGACTGAACTTTCTTAAATATCCTTGAATTAAGCTTAATTGTGCAGAAATGGATGGTGGATTCCTTCTCTATTAACAATTTACATATTTATATATTGAGTTATTCATCCATTTAATTCATGGTTTGTTTTATTTTTACTCTGCCTTTTTCAACCATCCACATGATCAAGGGAGTTAACAGAACAAGATATATTTAAGTAAGATAAAAGCAAGACAATCAAACACACAATTAAAATACTTAGAAAGTAATATATTATCCTTTCAAAGTCTATTCCAGAGAATCTATCTTTCCTAGTGGATAAGGTTTTTTTGGAGTTACAGGGATCAGGTAAAAGAAAAAGAAATGAATGAAATTATGAGGTGCAAGGGAAACAATTGGATTATCCTGCGCTTTTTACCGCCAGGTATGGTAAGAGATCTATCCCAGAATCCTTGATGTCAGAACTTGTATTTGGAGATAACAGCAAAAGTGATCAAAATACCAGATCACGGTGAGTGTAAGTAATTTATGTTATGACAAATCATTCTATTCCTATTTCTCATTAAAAATAATTTGTGATTATCTTAGTCACAATGGTTGACCTTGACACAGTGAGAAAGAAAAGATGATCAATCAGTTACTGTCCTCCCTGAGATGGTGCAACTCCTAGCATGATAGAAGTCTCCTAAACCTCATTCCAACAAGAGGGAAATAAATAAATTTCTACTACCATCACCCATTTAATGTCTCTGGTTATATGCAAAAACAAAACAAAATCTTGCTTCTGTAGTCGCAAAGCCATCAAGCCACCATTCACTTTCTAGGCTGAAAGTGACCTAAGAACTCCTAGAAAAATGGATTACCCACATATTTCGTGGAATTGTAGAGTTTCAAAGGGTTCCAAAGGAAGGATTAGCACTGCAGTTTCAAATATATAAAATCTGAATAGAAACCAAATCTCATTTCTCAAACACTGTTGGAATCATGGAATCCAAGAAATTATAGGTTAGTTATTCTGTGTTTAACTATATGCCACAAATTTCCAGTACATGTACCAAAATGTCATGGATTTTCTTTAACCTTGAGCCTATTATTCACATCAGCCAGAATGGAGAAAAGTATTCTGTACAGCACAATCTGATTTTCTTCTAGTGTTTTGGGAACTACAATTTGTGATTTTTATGTTAATATTGGATTGTATAATGCTGCTATAGATATATATAAACTAATCCCAGCAAGAATGGCATTTGGGCCAATTTATTTGAATCATATGCATGGGATAACATTAGAAGCCTACCAAACCCTATAAGGTCAAGGATCAATTTACTAGCAAACTATTGATTCAACCTTCCCTGGGTAATATAGAGCAGTCTTCTTTTGAAGTAGGAATAAGGAAAAGTTGCACCCTCACTTTCTTTTTGTCTTTATTTTTCATAGGTTTGATGACTCCTATATGTGGTGAAGACTTTCCACTTTTGAATCAATGGAGCATCAGCTGCCTCTTTTTAAATACTTCAATCCTATTATGTCATTTAACATTTTTAAAAAACCTGTCCTTTCCCCATTTCTGTTTTCTATCAAATGTTGAATCTTGGGAAACAATCTCTTTCGGGATTCTCTCTGCCTCCTAAATAAAAAAAGATTGAAAATCCTTCCTGCAAGCATCAGAGGACATTGTAAAAAATCTGTACTGCGGACAGGCGTGGTGTATACTTGTGTTCACTAGTAGCCTAGGTTTTGTTTGAAATAATATTGGCATTGATTCACTGGTGAAAGATTATACAACAGTCGGCATGCATGTATGTGTGTATGAATGAATGTATATATATAAATATAAATGTATGCATTTTCAAAGAATTCTCTGCATCAACAATAAAAAAGCAAGTTTATTGAAGATTTTTGTCAGGTATTTCTTCCTTTTTTTCACGATTTCAAGTAGCACATTTGGAGGTCTTCCCCTTGCAACAACTCAACACAGCACAAATTTGCCTTGGAAGCCCTATTTTTTTTAACCATGTCCTCTCCGCATTGGCTTCAACTTGTCCTCAGCTTTTGAGTGAGAGATTTCCATTATTATTAGCTGTACTGTGATTGAAATAGAGTTTCTCGCTTCTGATACCATCCAAGAATAGCCTTAAGGTCCTTGACTTATGATCACAATTGCCAGCATTTTCATCAATTAGGGTGGTCATAAAGTGAGTCATCACATGATCGAATCTGATTGTATGGCCATTTTTCCCACAGCTGTTAAATGAATCATATAGTCATTATGCATATCCAACTTCCCCAAATTATGTTTTTTATCAAATACCAGCTGGTTGCAGGTTTTGTGGCCACTGAAGCACATTGAAACCATTGTACCATTCCCACAGTCACATGATCAAAATTTGATCAAATTTTGATCATGTGACTGTGGGAATGGTACAATGGTTTCAATGTGCTTCAGTGGCCACAAAACCTGCAACCAGCTGGTATTTGATAAAAAACATAATTTGGGGAAGTTGGATATGCATAATGACTATATGATTCATTTAACAGCTGTGGGAAAAATGGCCATACAATCAGATTCGATCATGTGATGACTCACTTTATGACCACCCTAATTGATGAAAATGCTGGCAATTGTGATCATAAGTCAAGGACCTTAAGGCTATTCTTGGATGGTATCAGAAGCGAGAAACTCTATTTCAATCACAGTACAGCTAATAATAATGGAAATCTCTCACTCAAAAGCTGAGGACAAGTTGAAGCCAATGCGGAGAGGACATGGTTAAAAAAAATAGGGCTTCCAAGGCAAATTTGTGCTGTGTTGAGTTGTTGCAAGGGGAAGACCTCCAAATGTGCTACTTGAAATCGTGAAAAAAAGGAAGAAATACCTGACAAAAATCTTCAATAAACTTGCTTTTTTATTGTTGATGCAGAGAATTCTTTGAAAATGCATACATTTATATTTATATATATACATTCATTCATACACACATACATGCATGCCGACTGTTGTATAATCTTTCACCAGTGAATCAATGCCAATATTATTTCAAACAAAACCTAGGCTACTAGTGAACACAAGTATACACCACGCCTGTCCGCAGTACAGATTTTTTACAATGTCCTCTGATGCTTGCAGGAAGGATTTTCAATCTTTTTTTATTTAGGAGGCAGAGAGAATCCCGAAAGAGATTGTTTCCCAAGATTCAACATTTGATAGAAAACAGAAATGGGGAAAGGACAGGTTTTTTAAAAATGTTAAATGACATAATAGGATTGAAGTATTTAAAAAGAGGCAGCTGATGCTCCATTGATTCAAAAGTGGAAAGTCTTCACCACATATAGGAGTCATCAAACCTATGAAAAATAAAGACAAAAAGAAAGTGAGGGTGCAACTTTTCCTTATTCCTACTTCAAAAGAAGACTGCTCTATATTACCCAGGGAAGGTTGAATCAATAGTTTGCTAGTAAATTGATCCTTGACCTTATAGGGTTTGGTAGGCTTCTAATGTTATCCCATGCATATGATTCAAATAAATTGGCCCAAATGCCATTCTTGCTGGGATTAGTTTATATATATCTATAGCAGCATTATACAATCCAATATTAACATAAAAATCACAAATTGTAGTTCCCAAAACACTAGAAGAAAATCAGATTGTGCTGTACAGAATACTTTTCTCCATTCTGGCTGATGTGAATAATAGGCTCAAGGTTAAAGAAAATCCATGACATTTTGGTACATGTACTGGAAATTTGTGGCATATAGTTAAACACAGAATAACTAACCTATAATTTCTTGGATTCCATGATTCCAACAGTGTTTGAGAAATGAGATTTGGTTTCTATTCAGATTTTATATATTTGAAACTGCAGTGCTAATCCTTCCTTTGGAACCCTTTGAAACTCTACAATTCCACGAAATATGTGGGTAATCCATTTTTCTAGGAGTTCTTAGGTCACTTTCAGCCTAGAAAGTGAATGGTGGCTTGATGGCTTTGCGACTACAGAAGCAAGATTTTGTTTTGTTTTTGCATATAACCAGAGACATTAAATGGGTGATGGTAGTAGAAATTTATTTATTTCCCTCTTGTTGGAATGAGGTTTAGGAGACTTCTATCATGCTAGGAGTTGCACCATCTCAGGGAGGACAGTAACTGATTGATCATCTTTTCTTTCTCACTGTGTCAAGGTCAACCATTGTGACTAAGATAATCACAAATTATTTTTAATGAGAAATAGGAATAGAATGATTTGTCATAACATAAATTACTTACACTCACCGTGATCTGGTATTTTGATCACTTTTGCTGTTATCTCCAAATACAAGTTCTGACATCAAGGATTCTGGGATAGATCTCTTACCATACCTGGCGGTAAAAAGCGCAGGATAATCCAATTGTTTCCCTTGCACCTCATAATTTCATTCATTTCTTTTTCTTTTACCTGATCCCTGTAACTCCAAAAAAACCTTATCCACTAGGAAAGATAGATTCTCTGGAATAGACTTTGAAAGGATAATATATTACTTTCTAAGTATTTTAATTGTGTGTTTGATTGTCTTGCTTTTATCTTACTTAAATATATCTTGTTCTGTTAACTCCCTTGATCATGTGGATGGTTGAAAAAGGCAGAGTAAAAATAAAACAAACCATGAATTAAATGGATGAATAACTCAATATATAAATATGTAAATTGTTAATAGAGAAGGAATCCACCATCCATTTCTGCACAATTAAGCTTAATTCAAGGATATTTAAGAAAGTTCAGTCAGATCTTATCCCAATATTTTCTTATTTAGCAGATGAAACTCTATTTTGGATTTGCACCCCATGTTGTTTTCTTGGCAACAATATGTCAGTGTTTGCCATTATCATGTAGGATTTCCAAAGACTTTCCAATTTAGCCTATAGCCATGAAATTTCCTGAATGTTTTCCATGCAAATATCACCCAGACCTAACCCTGTTTAGCTTTCAGGTCCAGACAAGGTTGGCACAGTGTTGTCACCTGTTGAGATTTGGGGTGGACTACAAAATCTGAGTGCCCAGGTTATTACAGGCAATAAACCATTAGAGAATAGTTGAAGTTGGAAAAAAATGTCTTGTGACCAGTCCTCACACTTATGATTGTCACAGCATTCCCAGAGTCATATGATCAAAATTTGGATGCTTGGCAACCAACATGTATTTACAAGGTTGCAGCACCCTGGTTCATGTGACTGCTATTAATTACTTTGGCAGCTGGTTTCTGACAAGCAAAATCAATGATAGAAGCTGCTTGATAACCACATGATGCATTTAACAATCATAGCAGAAAAGGTCATAAAATAAGGTGTGAATCACTTAACAATCCTCTTGCTTAGAAATGGAAATATTGATCCCAATTGTGGTTGTAAGTTGAGGACTACCTGTAGGAGGCTTGTCTTTCATTCCAACTAAGACTGGGACAAAATCAGAGGACATACAGTATTTTTAAGGCTTTTCATTTCTCCACTATTTTTAGTGATCTTGAATGATATTAAATCCAGTGATTCATAGAAAGTTGGTAGAATATTCCCAATTAATATCTAACTAGACAAGTGCAGTTGTTCAGCTACATATTTCATACCTAAACTGACCATACTTTTTCCTACATATTCTAAGATCCAAGAATGTTTATACAGAAGGAGATGTATAAGATACATTATCTCTGATAATGAAAAAAAAAGTTATTTGATTGTCTTCTGCAAAAAGCTCTTCTGTGGTCCAGCAAAGAGAAAACAGTTTCCTCAAGTTTCTGACTACACCATGCACACTGAAGAGTATAAAATATTCTTAGAATAGTGTAATAGAATAGTGAACACCAGCAACTGAGAGAGACAAGTGCTTCCTAATAACCTTCTGGATCTGATATCCAATTCAGTTTCTAAGAGATGAGAGCTAATAAGTTGGTATAGGCTTTCATGGCTGGTATCTGTTGGGCAATGTTAGGCTTCAGCATGTAATGACCATTTGCTAGACCACAATCATTAAATCCTAAAGCCCAACATTTCCTCGCTAATGAGCTGTTCCAAATAAGCAACACTAACGGAGACAAAAACTACTTGGGTGTTTTATAGCTGGATTACTCATTCATTCCTAAAAGACTGCAAAGCACAGCAATCCTTGCAGATTAAGAGCTTCATTATGTGTATACTGTACACATTTGCACCAGGAAAGATGTTTTAAAGTAATTGTAAAGTGCATGTACCACACTGACATATGTTTTTACTCAGTGATGACAACTGTTAAATTTATCAGGTGAAATCTAAAATTCTATCAAAATAGGAATTTGAATTATGATACTTTTTGAAGTAGTTGGATGAAGGCAGATGCAACATAAAAAGAGAGTCCATAGCTTTTGGACAGATCTAATATTAAAACTGATCCTCTGAATAATCAGATACAAGTAAACTATACTTGTTTATTTGTCAGTGGATTGTCTTGTACCTCCTAATATCCATATCTACCTATTCACTACTGCTGCTACCTTCACTTAGAAAAATGCTAACAAAATGTGCTTGGAGATGGATGCATTAATTCTTCCCATTCTTTGGAACCATACAACAAATTATTATCCATATCACATCAATAATCAACATACAAGCATATTTGCATACAATAGAAAATATAACTTTCACCTCATATAAACATAGAAAGAAGAAATTACATAAGTCAAACTAGCATTTGACAGATGAACAGATAGCATAAAATATATTTCATGAAACATCCCCATTACTGCAAAAACTAATCATGCTTTTGCACACCTCTGCCTTGTCACCAAGTTAATGTAATGCCGAAGGTCAGCAAAATATTTTGCCAGTTCTTCAGGGGAAGCATTTTCTCCAGGGCTTTCAGGCTTAGGTGGATAGGCATCCACAAAAGTTCCCAGACAAAACATGATGCATAAAGCCATGGCAATCACAAGAGGCCGGGGCTTCAGGGAGGCAACCATCTAGGAGGGAAACAAACAATACTGACAAGTTCATAAAAATCTAGGTAAATAATCCAGGCTAACTGTAGAAATAACTCTATAAGAGATCCCATGCTTCCAGTTCTGCAAATCCAGCTTTGCATTAACTGTCTTACCCATAATAAGCTTGGTTAAAGACATTGCTGATCAAATGTATATTCTGTATGTTGCATATTATATGTTGTATATAACATTTGTATATTGCATATAGACTTATCATTTATACATTAGCATAGTTGCTTACATACACCTTTGCTCTATTGAACATCACTGATATAGTCAAGGAAGGGAGGGAAATTGTATCTTTAGCCCAGTTTACAAAGCTCTGCTTAAGAGCTTGGTCCTGTGGAGCATTTGTAAATAATGCATTCTAAAAGCAGTCTAATCCTGAGCTGCCCTGGAATACAAACATTTGCTTTGAAAGAAAGCACACAAATAATAGTGGGGTGGGATGGGATAGGAAGTAATAATCTTGCCCACATATTCTACAAAATACGCAGTGGCACAACTTTTTCATCACTGAATTTCCTTAACCCTACCCCAGCTACTCACTGTGAAAAGGAGGTACAAAAGCAAGGCTGGATATGAAGAGATGCTGAATCTCAGTGATCTTCAAGTTGACTCTTACAGATGCTTCTGTTAACAGCTCTCTCAACTGGGTTTATATGAGTGGTAAGTGAGTAAATGAAGGAGGGGGAAGGCTCCTCCCCTCCCTCATTTTCTCTCTCCCCCACATTCATTCAGTTACTCACCCATAATTTGTTGATCAATGCAATTCAGCTACCTTAATTACTTTCCAAGGAAACTATATGTGCATGCCAAGGGAGGGAGGAATTGATAGAAGAACTAGATGAACAAATAGGGAATGCAAAAATAGAAGTACTCTATCTGTAAACCAGTGTCAAAGAACTACAACTTTTGATGACCTTCTATAGGATAACAACAATGGAGAAATGTATATTCCTAAGATTGTATAATGCAGTGTGAAGACACACACATAAGAAATTTCTCATTGGAAAAAATAAGGTACAATTTTAAGAGGAACTACAATGAAAAAGAGTCTTCATCTATACAGTAGCCCAAGTCATTTAGCTGATCAATATTCTTGTAGATAGAGCTACAAGAGCTTAGTAATATTATATAGGGTTAAAGAAAGAATTATATTTAATGTAAACCAGATTGATTATATTCTTTGCAGCCAAAGATGGAGAATCTCCATACAGTCAGTCAAAACAAGACCTGGAGCTGACTG
>JANHZU010000561.1:16672-28614 GCA_032468055.1 Acrochordus granulatus
CTATTTCTGCTTTATATCATGTGTTAATCATGGTTACTTGTTTCAGATGTTAGGGACAATAATTTCTACATCAAATTTTGTTGAAAATGATTTTTTGCTAAATATTTTTGGAGCGTGGGACGGATCATCCAAATTTCTATTGTTTTCAATGGGAAACCTCATTTCGCTTTATGAGCATTTTGCACTAAGACCGTTCTTCTGGAATGGATTAGTCTCATCTTGTAAGGCACCACTGTACTTTCATGGTGACAAGTACAGAACAACTGTATCTGTTATCTCTTAATATCTTGTTTGAGGCAGAGAGACTTTACTTAGTCTCTAATTTTGAAGTTTGAACAGGCTAGGTAAATGTGTTTATCTCATGTCACTTGTACACATTTCTGCAGAACAGCAGTGCTAAGATTCTTCCCTTCAATACTGAAGCCACATAGAATACACAACATTGGCTCTCACTTTTCTGACTTTCCTTGTGATTCTATTTTTCAGAATTAATATTTATGTTATTTGAAGACAGAAAGGCAGTATCAAATCTAAAATTAACCATACAAGTTGAAACTGTTTTTCATAATCCAGAAATAAAGTCCCCTTGTTACATGTTGACTCAGGTATACTCTGCTACACTGCATGATAATTCACTTAAAATATAAATGCTTGTTCAATGAATTATGTATAGTGTGGGATAGACTGTGTGTGTGTTACAAATTCTTTCATTCAAGTTCTAATCTTTCAACTGTATTTTTTACAAGAGACATTCATGCTTCAGACATTCATGCTTTGTATAGACAGTCATGAACTATTCTATAATTTTTCTCTATTAGACAATATATTTCTTATGGAATATCCTATTATCTTTCTTTGCATTTCTTAGATTACTTATACTTTAATTTTTTAGCATTTGAAAAACTGTTTCGTGACTTCCAGTGAGAACCTGGTAAACTGTGGGTTCCAGCCAGCAAAATCTCTCTGGAGAAAGGGGAGATTTGAGATCTCCCACATGTATACCATTCAGCAGGTGTTCATCAACAGACAACTGGAACCAATGTTTTTAAGAACTGCTTGTGGGTTGGGAAGCTGGGGGTCAAGGGATTTCCTCAAATTTTTTGTTACTTTTATTACTCAAGGTTTGGCCAATACTCATTTCAGAATCATTTTGGAATTAATTCTCATTGCTTTTTAAATATTGAGAACGTCTGGAACAGCAAGTTTCATGGTATTCACTGGGTGAGTTTCCTTCAGTCCTTTATAAAAGAAATTTTAAGTAAAAGTTTAAATACTTTATTTATTTAGGAATTAAAAGTAAAAGGATTATTAGACTGTTGATTTTAGAAAATTGTAAATGGATTAAGTGTCCAGATAAATTTCATACATTTTGAAATTAAAGAATTGGCCCTATGAGAAACTATTCATATTTTTACATTCAGAAAAACAGCAACATGATAAGATGGCACTTTGAAGGTTAGACATTAGAAGACACCAGAAGGATACTATAAATCTGGGCCCTGAAACAGAAGTAGAAGAAACTGAAAAATATACAATATATAAAGAAAATTCATTCTTAAACTATACAAGTCACTTTGTATATAAAAAATGCTTAATTAGATGCTATTGGAGATAGTTTAGGATATGAAGTAGAAATAAAGAGTTTAAAGGGGCCTATTGGTCCATTGTTGAAACCATGTTCAGTGCTTGAATTAACTTGAGAACTTTACAGATTTATGGTTTCATCTACAGGACCTTCTTGCTTTGGGATCAGGATGCCCTGTTAACATTTTGTAAATATGTCCTCATGATATTGCTTTCATCTAATTGCCAGTTTGCTGAAAAAAATAGGAGACTAACTTTAAGTCTTTCATCTTGGAAGCTGTATTTCCTTTCTTGTCCCCTACAAAAACTACCTTAGATACATTCTCTGGTACATGATATAGTCTGTTGGTATTGGTAATCTGCTTTAGTTTAATTGGTGTGGTAGGTATATTTTGAGAACAACCCTTCCTGTTTAATTGTTAGGTAATGTATCGGTATCACTATTTTTTTTTTTTTTGGCTACATGGAAGAAAGCATAAATGGAATATCTTCAAGAATATTTATTTAGCAGCTCAATCTGGTCTGCACAATAAGGAAGGTTAACTAGATGGCAACCAAGTGAAAGAAAATTACCACCCTATGCTGCCACCATTGGTCAATGAGTTGACAATTCTTTGGTGAAAAAAAGTAGGGGAAAATGTTTGGAGACATCCTCTAAGGTATACAAGCACATTTTAGGTCCTAAAGGAGAGATGTGTTGCTACAAGGCAATGCTTAGGAGTAATCCCACTTCTGCGCCCCCCTTGACAAATGTGTTGTTTTGCTCAGATTTAAAGTCATTACTTCTTGTAGAGATAATACTTTCATTGTGATGTACACATCCTTTTGAAAGGATAATATGTAAATATCCTTTTGAAAGTTTCATTGGATAACAATATAATTCATTGCTGATTGCCTTGAGTGGGGAATTTATTTTAATTTACTTTAATTACAATTTTAAGATACTTAGAAGTGGGTAGCCTATTGTGAACTCACACCCAGACACAGGGATGTCTCAAAAGTCCCTCTGAATAAACTGTCTTTTTAAATGGGATGGCTTCTCAATCTCTGCTCTGTCTGTCTTGCTATCTCTTCCTCCATTTATCTGTTACATAGAGGATAATTTTTCAGTGCCTGTTTCTTCTTCAATTTTCCACATCTCCATTATGTTAATGTACATAACAGTCCAATAAAAATAACCAATAGTTTTTCTTAATAAAAATAACTTGCCTACAATAACACATAAAGAATGCCATGAAGAAACATAACCTAGTTTACATTTTAAATAGCCAGCTTGATTCAGTTCTAAAAATAGGAAGCTTATACTTGATTATGTCAAGACAATTATTTTTTCCTTCCACAGCAGATCATTTCCTTATATTGCTATTTGTTACATTTAAACCTTTTCCTATAAATATTTCAGGACACATATTGAAAATTATAGACAGGCATATTAACATGCAACTTTATTTTTCCTTCTGATTTATTGTTGTCATTTATCCTGTAATTTAAAAAAAGTCAGTGAAGATAAAGAATACAATAAAGATAACTTCTTTTTTAATATATATACAGTGATGTTATTTACTGATAGACTAGTATTAAAAATTCTAATTACGTAGTTTTTAGTTTTCACTCTGTAAAAATCCTGACATATTCAGGGATTCTCCACTGAACTAATCCAAGAAAACAACAGAAGCCATTAATGTTGGAAATGTTGATCTTTTTTGTATAGACAGTCAATAAAATTTAAACTATTATCCTCTTCCTTCCTAGGCTGACTCATTATCATACTTCTTGTCATTGCTATGATCTCACTTTCAGTGATCTTGAAGAAAACAAATCTTGGCTCTCAAACAACAAACAATGCAAATAAAATCCCATATTTCCTTTATATGGATGATCTGAAGCTTATGGAGAATCAGAAATCAAATTCCAGTCATAGATAAACATTTTAAAAATAGTAGCACAGATACAGCAATGGAATTTGGCCTAAAGAAATGTGCTACAAGAGCAATAAATTGGGTTAAACCACAGTTGTATAAAAACAAACATGGAGAAATTGAAAATGTGATTAGTAAAGAATACATCCAAAGAATGAAAAAATTGTTAAAGATAAAATTTAACAGAGGAACACCACCAAATCCATCAATATCTGTGATACGTCTGATACCACTAATATAATATACTGCTGGAAGTTTAATTGGATACAAGCTGAATTGGACAATTTAGACCAAAATACAAGAAAATAATGACTATTCAGTATACATTACATCCCCACAATACTGATAAAATATACCTGCCTCACAGAAATGGACATAGAGGTTTACTTCAAATAAAACAAACTGTCAGCATGCATCAGCTGATTTCGAAAAAAAAACAAATCCAAGAAAAAGCATTGATCCAAGTTAAAAATTGGAAGGTATTCAATGTACAAGAAACAAAAACTAAAGAGTGAAATAATGTAATAAAGTTGCAAACAGAATGTTGGCAATAAAAAAGCATTACATGGACAATTTCTACAAAAGTTTGTAAAAAGTGAGCAAAAATAAAACTTGTCAGTGGCTTACAACTGGAATAATAAAAATGGAGCTGAAGGCTTATTCTTCAGTAGTCAGTTATGTCTGAATCTTCGTGACCCCATCAACTGCAAGATGCCAGGCCTTTCATTCCTGTACTGCCTCCTAGAAGTTGCTCAAACTCATGTTCATTGAGTCGATGATGCTATTCAACCATCTCATCCTCTACTGTCCCCTTCTCCTTCTGCCTTCAATATTTCCCAGCATCACAGTCTTTTCTCATGAGTCCTCTATTCACATTAGGTGGCCAAAATATTTGAGCTTCAGCTTAAGGATCTGTCCTTCCAATGAACACTCAAGGTTAATTTCCTGTAGGACTGACTGGTTTGATCTACTTTCAGTCTGAAGGGACTCTCAAGACAAACAAGATGTTTAGGCTCATTTGTCTTAATAGCAGAAGCCTTTGCATAAGTTTGTCTAATTGGTCACAGAACTTAGAAATTGATCAGACAAAATGAGGATCTGTCTCCAAGCACCTGACAAACAAAATTTAAGTATACATACATGCCATCCTTATTCTATATAGATTCAGGAATATTTGCAGCAAATACTCTGAAATATTATGAAACTGTTATGAAAGCAAAAAGGACAAAAGTATTCCTTAAGTCCTGGGAAACAGATAATACTGGAAAGAGAGTCAAGAGTCAAGGATAAAAAAAGCACAGCCAGATTTGCAAGATTCTGTTAGTTTTGTCCTAGTATAACCTACTATAGTAGTATAACCTAGTTAGTATAGCCTACCAGTAAAAATAAAATATACAGTGGTGCCTCACAAGATAAGACTAATCTGTTCCAGAAGAACGCTCTTAGTGCAAAATGCTCTTAAAGTGAAATCAGGTTTTCCATTGAAAACGATAGAAAAACGGATGATCTGTTCCACGCCCCCAAAATATTCACCAAAAAATCATTTTCAATGGAATTTGATGTATAAATGATTGTCCCTATATCTGAAACAAACAACAGAAATAGAACAAACGAACGAGCATTTACAGATCTGCTTCAAGGCAGGCTCTGGCTTTGGCTGCTGCTTGCTGGCTCTGCTGTCACTTTAAAAGGACTTTTTCCCTCAGCTTTTCCAGGTGTGGGCACTTTGGAAATGTTTCTTGCCTCAGAGAAGCAACAAGGGGGAATTTCTGCTTTATTTGGGGCAAGGACAAGGACAATTTCTGCTTTATTTTGTGTGTGTGTGCTCGTGCGCACGCGCTTTGAGAATATCCCAGCACGAGGGAGAGGGGACTTCCTGGAGATTGAATCAGGAGTCTGAAGTCTCCAGAGTTCCATCTCTTGAATGCCTTTCACTTAATTTACACTGCTTACGCAGCGAGTGAGGAGAGCTCTGTTGTGAGATTTCCCACGTGAGCTCATTGCGCAGTGCTCATTGTGATCAAGAACGTCAACCTGACACCATGTGGCAGCGTAGGCAGAACGCACGCGCATGTGCTGTCGCCTGTATGGGAATGGAGTAAAGGTAGAGTCGGCAGAACGCCTGCGCGCACTTGCTGCATCGGCAGAACTCTCGCACGGAGTTGCTGTCTGTGCAACAATGGAGTAAAGCACATGGTAGAGTCAACAGAACGCGTGTGTGCGCTTGCTGTGTCAGCAGAACTCTTGCACAGGGTTGCTGTCTGCAACAATGGAGTAAAGCACATGGTAGAGTTGGCAGAACACGGGTGCTTGCTGTGTCAGCAGAAGTCTCGCGTGGGGTTGCTGTCTGCAACAATGGAGTAAAGCACATGGTAGAGTCAGCAGAATGCGCATGCGCTCTTGCCATATCGGCAGAACTCTTGTGCGGAGTTGCTGCCTGAATGGGAAATACAGAGCGCGTTTACTGATGATGCGCAAGGTATGGCACAAAGTTTTCTCATCTCGTGAGTCGCGGCTCATCTAGCGGAATAAATTTGATAAAAAATTTTTTGCTCCTGCAAATTTCACATCTTGTGAGTTACTCGTCTTGTGAGGCACTACTGTAATTAGTTAAAAAAGGAGAAAAACAAAACTTGAAAACTTTATTTAAAAAGTTAATAATGTTTATGTATAATTAAATAATTATGGAAATTATTTAAACATTTATGTTTTTTAGACATTAGAGTTGCATTTAGGATACAGATACATTTAGCCATACAGTATTCCATTCCTTTCTAGGTAAGCACATCTCAGGCAGAAGATGAGAAAGGGAGAAGGAAAAAGGAATAATAAATTTTACTGAATTAACATAAAAGCTTTCTAAATAAATCTAAATCTTTGGAATATTTTTATACCTGATAATCATGTGATTCATTGTCTGAAAAAAAGAAAAGCAAAAAACAGATTTCTAAACCAAATGAGTAGCAAGCTATACAGACTTGTTTTGTGTCTCTTCTTTCAAAGGCTCCCAATCCTACCAAATGTATACATAATCATTATAGCCCTATATTAAAGTAGTGCTTAGGTACTTAAAAATTGATATGAATGTGAGTAAAGAAAAAGATTTGGGATAACTTTTGATACATTCTTTTGCAGTAATGGTTTCAAGCTTTTCCTTTTATCTGAAATTGTATTGTTACATGTTTGTGTGTTCAAATTATTGGGGCAGTCTAAGATATTATCTAACGTTTAAACTATGCAGTACTCCTACAGATTAGTGTAATAAATAAATATATAACTCACTGCTATTTATCTCTGTTCGATGTTAATTTATTTCTTTAACTAGGAAATCATGGATCGAATCTACAAAAATGTCATGAATCGAGTTAATGAAATGTCCAGTTTTCAGCGCTATCTGTTTATTTTAGCTTATAATTACAAGATGGAACAGATTTCAAAAGGCTATAGTACTCCAGTATGTGACAGGTTGGTAAGAGAGGTTGATTTGTTTTTCTCTAAAGAGTTACATTTTTATAAAGAGGTACAAGGCTCCTAAAAAGAGCCCATCTGGGAAATGAGAAATGTTAGGCTTGCAAAACAGTGTTATTTTTGAAAGTTACTTCCAGTTAGACTGTTTAAAAGAAAATAATATCTTACTGTATAAATCTGTTTATCTTTTTTTAGCTATAATGTGCATTCTTACTAGAGAATGTGAAAAGAGGGTAATTTTTCTTGGTAGCCATGTATAGGATGTAGTTACATTGTTACTGAATCATCATTTTGCAAAGTCAGTTAAATCTTTTGATTGGTTGTGTATGCCATGATAGTTGAACTGGTATTGTTAAGCACTGAAAAAAACTTCTTGTTGTTGTCCCCCCCATTTCTCTCTTTTAGCCTCATTTTCCGAAAAGTCCGGATGTTGCTAGGTGGGAAGATACGGGTCTTACTGTGTGGAGGAGCTCCACTTTCTGCAGCAACTCAGAGATTTATGAATATCTGCTTTTGTTGTCCTGTGGGACAGGGCTATGGCCTGACAGAATCCTCTGGGGCTGGAACAATAACAGAAGGTGAGTAGTATTTGTAGATCAATATTGCAGTAGATTGTAGCAATATAATTGGATGTTAATATTATTTCAAAATACTGATGTTACATAGAGTTAGTTATTCAGAGATAAACTGTTTCTGAAATTACTTCTGAATTTTAAAATATATTTTATTTTCCTATATTTTAGTTTGGGACTATACAACAGGTAGAGTGGGAGCACCTTTAGTTTGTTGTGAAATCAAGCTGGTGAACTGGAAAGAAGGTAAGAAATTCTCTTGGACAGAAATTTTAATAATTATGGCATGGTTCTTTTAGAACAGGCTTGAAAGACTTAATTGTTAGTGGCAGAAATGACTGCAGATTTTCTATTAAGTTTATCTAAGATCTAAACTACAATAGGCCTATCTGAATCTCATTAGATCTATCAATCCCTTAGTCTTCCATACACACTTGAATGTCTTAAAAGCAGTAGCATTTTGTTACTCGCTTTTCCTCTCAGTGGTTCTTCCTGGACTTCAAATCAACCCTCTTGAAATTGTTCATGATCACCGGGAGGGAGGGGGGCAAATAAGTGACATCTTTATGGAAAAAGGTGCTATAAAGCACAGTCGATGTGTTATATTCTTTTCCATCTACGTGGAGCACGTTATCATCAACACTGTCCCAGAGTGAGGGGGGATAGAGATTTCCTGCTTTTATTTTGCAGGGATAGAACATTTCTTAATGATTGGAGCAATAATTAACATTTGCAGGACACATGAACAGTGCATGATGAGTCTCCATGTGCTTGTGTTTTTTTTCTTCAGTAAATTTAGGTTTTGTAGGGAAATAAAGATTTCCAATTATTTTGCTGTCAAAATTTGATCCAACATGGTTTTGAACTATTAAAATTTCAGACCTCTATGTATCAATGCTATTAAGCTTAAGGATAACACCTCAAACTATATTTTATTTATTTATTTGATTTTATGCTGTTGAAATCCAGAGACTCTTGGCGACTAACAAAAAACAAACATTAAAAACATTAATTAAACATTAAAAAATAAAATAAAACATTAAAATAAAATAAAAAATTCAGCAGAATTAGAGGTGTGGGCTAAAAAGTATTTCATATATAAAAAAAGGGGGAGAGGATGGCTAGATCAACCATCCACCTCCAAGATGATGATGAGTGATGATGAGTCCCCCCTGAATCCCAGGCCAACTCGCAGAACCAGGTCTTAAGGCCCTTCTGGAAGGCCAGAAGGGAGGGGGCAGCCCTCAACTCGAGGGGCAAGATGTTCCATAGGGCAGGAGCCACAGCAGAGAAGGCTCTTCTCGATCCTGCCAGCCGAAATTCCTTAGCCGACGGGAACTGGAAGAGGACTCCTCTGCTGATTCTGGTGGGCCGGGAACTCCCCATCGGGGTGACATAGTTCCTCAGATAGCCTGGTCCCATGCCATGAAAGGTTTTGAAGGTCAATATTAATACCTTGAATTGTACCTGGAAGCAAACTGGTAACCAATGCAGCTCGCAGAACAAAGACCGATCTAAAATCATCAATCCGCGCAGCCGCATTCTGCACCAGCTACAATCTCCAGATACTCTTCAAGGGAAGCCCCATGTAGAGCGCATTACAGTCCAGAATAGAGATGAGGGCATGAGTGACCGAGTGAAGGGACTCCTGGTCCAGGAAGGAGCGTAACTGGCACACAACACAAAGCTGTGCAAAGGCTCTCCTGGCCGTGTTCGCTATCTGCTCCTCAAGCAGGACCCCCAAGTTACGTACCAGGTCTATCCAGGTAGTGCAACCCCATCAAGAGATAAAGATGGAAATGTCCTAGGACCAGGACCCCCCGCCACCCAAAGCCACTCCTCCGTCTTGCCAGGGTTCAGCCAAAGTCTGTTGTTCCCCATCCAGCCCTGAACAGACTCCAGGCACTGAGTCAAGGCCAGGACAGCATCACTTGGGTCACCAGGGAAGGAGATGTAAATCTGAGTATCATCAGCATACTGATGATACTTCATCCCATGGTATTATATTTCTTGGTAAAATGCAGGAGTGGTTTACCAGTGCCTCCTCCCATGCAATATAAAATGACATTGTCACTAAAGTGACCATCCATCCACAACATCTTTTTTATATTGCTACTATCCAATTTAAGCACATGTTTGCTTTAATTTTTACATTTTAGGTAACTATGCATTTATTACTGTTACTACTCTGAATAATTATTCTCCTGCTGTAATAAGGCAGGATAATAGGATTTGGAGAGGGAGGGACATACTTATGCTTAAATAAATAAATAGAAATATAACAGGTATTGACAGAAATTTTACCATCCAACTTTGACAAGATAGGTAGTTATTGTTAACAATGCATGGGGTGGTGATGGTGTGTTACCTTTGTGTGGCCATATGATCATCTCAGAAAACATTTTTTTAAAAGAAATCAACTTGTAAGAATCTATATTGATATGATTATATAAAGTCTGCTGTATAAAGAAATTAACAATTTCAGACACCTGATACATTTTCAAAAATGAGTCAGATGTTTTTCTGAGAAAAACCAAACACTAGCTGATGTTTGATTGTTAGTTTTCATTAGCAAAAATAGTATATACAATCTGTGGCAAAATTCAACCTAACTTTTAAGGTTCATATTCAAAGCTAAAAATTATGACATTAAGTAATATTTCTAATAACACGATGACAATGTCAAAAAATAAGCACTGTCTTAATAAGAGATAATTAGAATGTACTCTACACTCTGTTTATCAACTTCTGAGTTCTTTGCACACATACAATGGGTGAGAGTAAGTAATTACATAACAACATAGTTTCAAAATCTAGAGATTTCTGATGTTTTCTTTTTTACATGTGTTTCTTTGCAATTTGTTGCAAATCTCATTCATGTTGTAAGAGACCTCTTAATCTAATTAAGGAAAGAAGTAATACTCTGCATCTTATGTAGGTGTCAACAGCCATCCAACTATCAGACACTGAATAGTCACAACAAACTGTTTGCAATCAAAGCACACCATTAAAAACACGGTGGATTAAATGTGAATAATGAGCTCAGTGGAAGAAATTGCAATCTGCTCATAGTTGTTTCACAAATACACAAGCAGAAAGAGCCTTGATTTCTTCAGTAAATTATGCACTGCAAATTAGTCATTCATCAGCTCTAATTAAAACACAGGAAATCTTTAGCTTGAAAACTTTGAGTGTTCCAACACATCTGCCTATTTTAGACCAGTTTTAATACATCTCTGTTTTACATAAAGGGTCAGACTAATGCTCAATATATGCAGGTTTGGCCAATGATTTAGCATACAATGCAATGGCAGACAATGCAGACAAGATCTGAGTGAGTGGTTTTGCTACACAAATGTCACACATCCCACTGTATTTCTCTCATTACTATTCAGCATACAAATCATCTGTAGACACCAATTTATCACATGATAAATCCTCAAGTAACAGGGTCCATGAAGTCTAAATACAGAAAAAGGTGCTCTTTTTTTTTCTCCTAGAGAATTGTTTCCAAATTAGAAAGGATTATGCTCATTTACAATTATATTAAAACATGATTGTCCTCAAAAACACTCTCAGGAAAAAAATCTGGCCTCTAATTGACACATCCCAGAAAACTAATACTTGCTTACTTTATTTATAGAATGTATATGGCTGCCCAACTTGAACCCTAACCTTAACTCTAAAACGTAATCTGTGGCCTGCACAGAGCCACATCAGTTTCTCTTAGAGGGGATTCATCTACTACCTTGACATGCCTCTTATTTCTCAGGTTGGCTCTTCTCAGGTTGCTCTCCTTGGAATTTCTTCAACTCATTGGAGTCCAAATGTCTTCTAGAATCTTCTGTGTCACAGTTTGCTCAAGTGTAAACTCTGATTGATTGATTTTTGGGGTGACATTCTTCCATGTCTTTGTTTCTGCCAAAGTTTTTTCTCCTTTTTGGTATTTTCTTCACTTCTCTGTCCCTCCTGGAGAACTTCAGTTGCCCTTTTCATGAACCTCTCATCTTTGCTGATATATTTCAATGCAGACTTCTTCTCTCAAGTCTCTTCACTTTCTCCTATAATAATAAACTTGATTTGCAGCAAATATAGCATGGGTCCTTCTTGAATGAAAAGACCATAATTATATGTACTTTTTGGGTCATATTAATGTTGCTTGGAGATTTCTCAGCCTACTTCTATAGTTGAGCTTCTTATACTGATTTTAATTTAATCTAAGTGAAGATTAGATCAGATTACACTTGGTTTGAGAACAAACCAGTCAATAGTCCAGCAAATCAAACTTGATTGCTCTTAGGAGGGACAGATATTGAAGCTGCAGCTCAAGTACTTTGGCCACATAATGCGCAGGGAGGACTCATTCGAAAAGACTGTGATGCTGGGAAGGATTGAAGGG
>JANHZU010000561.1:33006-45011 GCA_032468055.1 Acrochordus granulatus
AGGAGCATAAAAATAATGCATTAAAAACTGGAAAAGTGAGGATGCTGTCACAAATGAAACCCTGTGACAAAAGTAAAATAAATATGTGCTTCATTATATTTGGGGGGGGAAGTTTATGGAAAATATGATAAACATTTAGAAAATTACTGATGTTTTATAAAACACAATTATGAAATTGTGCATATTTCTCTGTATTAGTTTCCATTCATACATCATTGGATTTGTTGTGCCAAACCATAAAGAGCTTAAAGAGTTAGCAAGAAAGAAAGGATTTAAAGGAACCTTGGAAGACATATGTAATAATTCTGAAATGGAGAAAGAAGTACAGAAGCTTTTAGCTGAGGCTGCTAGAACAGGTAAGTTACCAATTTTGTTCAAGTTGCTGTGTAAAACAGGGTTATACAGAATTAATATGGTGATATGGTCTAGTAAGGAACAGTGAAGATATTCTAAAATATATTCTTAAGATTCTTCTTTATTTATATTATAACAAGATAGGAGTTGCTAAAATAAATCCTATAGAATTGTCCAAATTTTTAGCCCAGCATCTTGTTTCCCATTATAACAAAGTAGATGCTTCTAAGATGCCCACAGTTAGGACATGAAAATAACACCCATGTACACAAAACAGAAAATGTGTTTTATTTTCAACTCAGACTATTGAATCCTGGAAATTGTACCCAATTTTGGATCAACCATGGTTCAGCAGAAACAAAAATTGTAACGTTTACTATTGGTCACATAGGCTGGAAAATGCAATACTTGGTCAAACCTAAGGGTTTAGCCATTGCATAATTTCAGTTTGAATTGCCAATTTCTCCTGAAGTTCACAGGATTCTTAGTAAGAAAAAAAACAGTGACAAAAAAAGGCTTAGTGTGGTTGTCTTTGCACTGAAAAGTTTGAATTATAGCAAATAGACTTGGCTAAAATTTCTACTCAGGGATCAGAGAGAAATAAAGTTGAGTATTTATATAGAAATAAAAATACTCTGTGGCCTCCTTAACAGCAGTCACTCTCCCTCCTTTGACCAGCAAATCTCAGCATTGCTTTCCCTTTGACTAACATCTAACTGAATTAGCTTGCCCAGTTATGGTTTCTTCAACTTTTTTTTTAAAAGGAGGGATATAATTTGGAGAATATATCTAGGTAAGGTTAGACTGGGAAACTTAAAACCCAGTTTCTTTTTGGAATAGAAACATTTACATCCAATTAATTAGTATATACACTGATTAAAATAATTCATTCTTAAAATAAGTAAACAAGGAATTGTTTTCAAGAGAAAGAAACATTTCAAATTAAAGATGGCTGATTGGAAAAGCAAGGGAGTGAGGATAGTGGTAGAATCCTTCCCTTTTCCTCTTTCTGTGTAAATTATCTCCCAACTAAATTGAATCTAAACTAAAAATAAAGCATGCATCAGTCCATACTCTAAAATACCTATGAAGGTTGTCTTTAAGTCAGGCAGGGAACTAGAAACTTTAATACCAGTCCCCATTATCCCAGCTGAAGCATCTGTTCAACATTGGATCCAACGGACCCTCCCAGCTGTTTCTTCCTTTGTAGCTAGTTGTATTGCATATGACATTGGTATGTTGGCGTGTATGACATTGGTCTATTGGTGTGTGGGTATTTTGTCCTTCTGACAAAATATATTGTATAGCATACATGCAATACAATGCTACAAGGTTTGTTCAGATTTTTACAGTGGGGAAACTACAAGTGTATGCAACAACATAGGAGATTAAATTTCTCAACAGTCCATTCACATCTTAAGGGCAAGGGTCATTCTTTTGAAGACAGCAAAGTTCACATTTTGGACACAAGAAAATTTGTTTGAAAGAGGAATCAAAGAATCTATCTATCTATATACAGCCCTCTCTATATGGGATGGGGAGTTATACACAACTTATGTCCTGTATATAATGCAGCTCTTTTATGTCTCCCAAGACATTTGCCCCACTCTATGCATGTGTATTCAAGTGACCCTGAAGGCACAGTTTAGGTTTCTAAACATTTTGTTGTCTTGCACTCTGCTAGGAGAGAAAGTTATAAATTTCTGCCATCTCTCATCCTTTAGTTTGAATTGAAAAATCTTCCTGGATGGGGAGTGAAATGCAAACCAAAAATAAAAGTCCAGTTGCCTTTTTGAGAAAGTTTCTTTGAATTTTTGTTTGCAATAATCATGACCTGGTTGTATGAGAATTACACAAGACATCCAGTTAAAAACAAATATGTAACTTCCAGCCTGAGCAGCTGAAATTAAACAGAACACTCAAAACACTTCTATCTGCAACAATCAAGTTTCTCGAACAAAACATCCAACTCACAATTTCAACCGATACATAAACAAAATGAAAATATTTCTATGCACAAAATAGTTTATAAAACATGCACAAAATATTTCGCATGCCATTCTCCTCTTGCTGTTGCTTTTTGGAAGTGTTATTTAGATGTATATTTTCTTTGGAAGAAATTCCATATAGTTACCATAAGAAGTGACCACAGGGACAGATGAATTGCATTCTAGGTTATTGAAAGAACTTCAGTATACTGTATTATCTTCAGAAATCTGGACAAAGATTAAGAGCCAGACAGTGCCCCTGTTTTCAAAAGGGGAAAAAAAGATCCAAGGAACCACAGACCAGTCAGTCTCTCATTGATACTTTTGGATAGTTTAGACTTCTAGTCCTGCCTTAAGCATAAAGCCAGATGGGTGACTTTGGGCCAGTCATTCTCTCACATACAAGAAGAAGGCAGTAGCAAATTATTTCCAAAAATGTAATGAAGAAAACATCATGGACTAATCCAGTCAAGACTGTCTTGAAGGTACTCATTCTACTCTCCCCCACAAAAAAAACCTGGCAAAAATGCTATTACAATCCAAATATATGTCAGCAGAAGTAGCTACAAAAATGCATGTTTTGTAATATGGTTATAAATAGTGGAAATGTCCGTTTTATTTTGAATTGATCAAATTCACTATCAGTTCACTAGATATGTTCAAACAGAAGCTAGCTAGCCTTCTATCAAGGAAACTTTAAATAGGGATATTTTAAATTCCTCCATCGGACTGGACTTGATTGTGCAACTATTGTACCGTATTCTAGCTTCTATGATTTGACATATATTACATAAGATAAGCAGATGTTCCACTATATTTCTTAAATCTTGTTGCTCTCTACAATCCTGAATTTTAATATTACTTTAAAAGAGAAAAAAAAATCTGTTTCCACAGAGCACGTTTCTTAATTGTGCTTGCCATATCCATGACTCCCAAGTGAAATAACCAGAGGTTTTAGATTCTTTTCATAAAGAAATGTGTTAAACGTTACCTTGTATTATTTTCTGCATATATTCCAAATTTATAACACTTGTTCAAAGATTATAATATCCTTTTAAGATACAATTTGTTAGATGGAAGTTTTATCTTTTTGTTACAGCTAATCTGGAGAAATTTGAAATTCCCTTCAAAATACGGTTGTCCCCTGAACCTTGGACCCCTGAAACGGGTTTGGTGACAGATGCCTTCAAACTAAAGCGTAAAGAGCTTACTGCACATTATCAAGAAGATATTAATCGAATGTATGGAACAAAAGTAAAATAATCCCTCTTTCTCTCTTTGGCTTTTTTATTTTGTATCACTTTGCTATGGTGAGCTCAGATCAAATAGGAAATACTTGAACTGTAAGTCCTACCACTTGGGACCAACATAAAACATCTCTTCTTCATTTCAGCATATGCTATTACTTCTGATAATATCACCATCTTTAAACTGGCAGGATTAGTAAAGTTCTAAGACAGCAAATATTTGTCTGTCTTCAGTTGATCCAGTCTACTGTGCTATCTTGTTAATGTGTGCATTTTCCTATAAATCCATTTGGATTACCATAATTTTGAAGCCTCAGATTTTTAAACTGGATTTATAAATCCTGTATAATGTTTTGTTTATTTGTACTTTTTTGAAGTTTGGCTAAATAGAGGAAGAACGTGGCTATAAAACAAATCATTATTTTAAGGGCCTTTTTTACATAAATATTTAAATATTCAAGAGGTATCAATGTGAAATTATGTACAATGAAATCACTTATAGATGAAAATCATTGTTATCCAGAAATGGACATTATTTGTTTCTATGGAATTATTTGGATTAAATTATAAGAGAAATAGTCTGAGATTCTGACTATAAAGGATAGCTGACAATTTCTCCTACACATATGTATTTTATTTTTAATCTCAGATAAGGAAAATGGTCATGGCAAAGTATGTGAGAACATCTGCAAAAGAAGGTATATTATTTTAGTCATGCAGAGTGTGCTCTCACATAGAAAATGTTACATCTGCGAATCACCTGCTTAACAGGTAATTCAATTTTCAGAATGCATTCAGACCATTTAACAAAGAAATTGAGTTACTGAAACTAGTGAGAACTCAGTTTTTATTGAATTATATTTTGATTGGTTATGACTTTTTTCAAATAGGTCTTTTATTTGTGTTGAATTTTACAGTTCAGACCTACTTCCTTTATTTGTGTGTATAAATCAACAGTTCAGTTCAATAAATTGAAAGTCCATTATGGCCATTTCCTGCATGAGTCAAATAAAATGGGTATCTCTTATATACCTTTCACTGGGGAAAGGGTATGGTGGGACAGGAAAGTTCCCTATTTAAGATACATGGATTGGAGTCTCTTTCCAATGAGCCATTGTTTGTTTCTATATTCTCTTTAACTGTCATGAATGATGATAGAATTGACATTGTTAATTACCTGGTTACAGGAATCTTGGTTGTATTATTTGGACAGAATGTTTATAAACAATTCTACCTGATTAACTATGCTTATGGACATGGTCCAGTTATTTTTCTTTTGATTTTTAAAAATTGTTTTAAGCACTAAACCTGTCACTTGGCAATAAGTTCCATTTTATAGTCCCTTTGAAATAGTACTGCAAAACTTTTGGCTCTTGTCCATCTGGTTTTGTTTGTATAGATATTTTTACAGAAGCAGAGCAGACCTGATCCCAAATTGGAAAAGGCTCCAGGTGTACAATGGAAATGGTATTTTTCTTGCCATTCAAGAGATGGTGATTGTTTCCTTTTGTATGAGCATCTGTGATTCATGATGATTGAAAGTTCACATTTATAAGGTTTAAATATGAATTCCATTTATCCAATAATATATTGCAGTAGGCAACTTGAGAACATGAAACATATACTGTATATTAGCAAATGTTATTTGCAAATATGAAAAATATTTTGATTTTCTTATGATACTATGATTTTTAATCTGTATCTGAGTAATGAGACAATGATTACCAAATACTTTTGTTAACTATTCAACCACTATTACTTTTAAAGCTTTTGGCTTCAATTGAGAATTTAGCACTTGTTGCTTCCTTTTATCTTGTCTGAAATGCTGGATTTCCAAATGTTTAATTTTGCATAGACTGCCATTCTATGCTTGCCACAATAGCTTTCATTTGAAAAACAATACAATTCTATTGCATTTTAATTAGAAAGAAAAAAATTGTGTATAGTGCGGCATATTCTTCTAATATGCAGAGTTCAGAACAGTAGATTATTTATAATGGCTAATGCTTTGGGGGGAATTAACTTGTACTATGAGAGATCTGTGTCAGATTTCACTTCATGAAAATGTTATTCTACTTACCATATGAATGAAATTGGTCAGTGGAAAAATAGAAATTTTAAAGTCCCATAATTAAATCAACAAAGTATGTTTTTCTATTAAAATTCACTTTAAGCATAATTTGTAAAAAAATTAAGAATGAAAACAGCAATGTAAAAAACTAATAGATACTGTCTAGATTTCACATATTTCTTGTTCCTACTATGTAACAGCTAAGAATGGCATTTGGACACAAAATAATCCATTGTTTTAATATTTGGATTCTATGGCCCTGTCTCTATTATTTCTAGAATTATTTAAATTTATTCCTCCATTTGAAGGATTATGTGACAATTTGATATATGTAATGGGAGAAACTGCATTATTGTGCTGTTGTGCATGTTTTCAATCCCAGATTTCCTTGAGGAGAGGTTTACATCAAAGGGTGGATAGGCGATGTATGGGTTCACATAGAATATGGTGTAGTATGTGCTGTTCTCTCCCTCTATAAAACTTCGAGCCATTCTCCACTTACCAATAGGTTTACACTTTAAAAATGCTCATAATGTAATATCCTCAGTTGATGTTTTTCACTTCGGATTACAATAGGAAATATCTCATGATTACTATGTAATGTTTTTATGCTTGTGATTTTTAGGTTCAGGTACTAAGCAGACTTGCTATACTTCTGTTAAATCCTTAGGCTTTACAGATGTGTAGGATGATTTACTTTTCACCATTGTAAAGAACTGGTTTTGAAAGACTAATTGCAGCAGGAAAGTGACTATGGTCTTCTTCCCACTGACTTATTGTCAAAGTGTATCTGCTTCATGTTTCATCTCCTTAATATGTGGACAAAATACAATTATGTTAATGGGGGCAATTGCATAGAGGTTTTTTTCCTTGTTGTTTTCCTTTTGAAAACCAGATAATAACTGGTTCACTTTATCAGTAGAATTTGAATAAACAAGGTGGGAGGGCATGAAAGAGTTCAGCACTACGTCTGTCCAACTTTAGTTCATTTCACTTAGATGAAACCCCATACAAATTCCTGTTAAACAAAACTAGCAGCATTTATTATATCCTTAGTTTTCAGTTGGTATGGTTCACAAATAAGCTACATCTGTTTACCTCAGGGGAAATGCCTTTTAGCAGTAAAATATTTTACTGAAATTAAAACTAAAAGCAGCGTGCAATTAAAACTTTTAATGAAGCCCTCTGCATGTATTATGGGTTCTCATTTGCTTTAAATAAAGTTAAGAAAAATAAATGAAGTTGAAACACTGATGTGTTTCATCCATTAAAACTTAAAATTTTATGCACCTAACTCAACAAAACTGAAGTCTTTTGAAAATAACAGTAACAACTAAACAAGCAAGTCTTTCTGCTTTTCATTTTCACTTCATTTGATTTTTATTTTTCAAGTAAATTAATTTTTAATGTTTTTTTTTGAACATGTAAGACAACTATCTGCAACTGATATCTTCTAACCAGGTAAAATGGGGGAACTTTTAAGGTTATGCCCATAGTAATATCAAACTAAAATGGAACTGGATGACCAGTTGTTGAACTTTTAATTGGTTATTTAATGTAAATTCATGGCCTTGGTTGTTATTCTGAACTGCCTAATATGTGTCTATTATTACAAAGTTTTATTGTATAAATTATTTATTTTTCATTGGACATTTGACAAAATAAAATTGAGTTTCACAAGTTTACTTCTTTCTGTATCTGGATTTTCACTTTGGATGCCTTAACCCTAATCGCAATCTCCTAGAATGGGGTAGGCAGCATGAGGCCTTTTGGATATTCTGACCTTCATCTTAGACTATGTTGGTCACATCATGCACAGCTGTTGGGCACTAAATTTCTAATGGAGTTTCTGAACCTCTAGTGGGGCACATTGGCCATTCCTGCTGTAGAAGATTATATGATCTCTTACATCTATATATGTGAAACAGAGTTATTTCTAGATAATGTAGCCAAAATCCAAACAAATTTTTATTTTCAGCTTGCTCAAAGATGATTTTTTTAATGCCCAGATCGTCATCACAATCATCATTTTAGTTCATGTTCTCTTTTCCATGACCTATCCTCCTTGTGTGAATGTTAAAGAAGAGGTAGCTTGAAATACTTCTTGGCTCAAAGAAATGCCCATTGGTCAGAAGAAAAAAATATTTTTAAAAGTAGTCTACTTTCAATTTTCTGTAAGCAATTGAGCATTTTGCCTTAAACTAGTTTAAGTGATAAATATGAATCAGTACAATAATTTTCACAGTATCTTCCAAAATAAAATTCACAAGAAAAACAGTATTATTTGTAATGAAAAAATGTTTTGTTAGCATGTGTGAATAGTTTTGTTTTCTAAGTCTTTTTTGAATAGGTTAAGAAGAATAATTATGGTTTCTCAATCACAATACTTGGATCCACACAATTATTGCTTAAACAGATTGAGTGCAGGTTTCCAATAAAGTTAGAAAGGCAGGAAGACTTCAGTCATCCTTGAGTTCTGACAGACAAACCCAGTGGTCAAAAGTTCTACCTTCCCAGCCCAGCTACAGATTGGAACTATGGAATACCTTGGCCCTGGAAGTGAGGCAGGTCCCCCCTCTCCTAACTTTTGGAAGAGCATCAAGACCTGGCTCTGCCAACTAGTATGGGGTCTAATAGTTTCATGCAATCCTGAGGATGGTTAGTAGACTGAAGGAGAGCTCTCTTTGCCTTTATAACTTTTTAACTCTTTTAAACTTTGTTTTTAACTTAACTTTTATATGATTGTATTGTTTTATTTCTAAACTGCCCAGAGTCATGCAAGTGTGTTGGGTGGTATAGAAATTTGATAAAAAAGAAATTCCTTGAAAATAAAACTTTCCTTTAAAAAAAGCTAGTTCCACATATATTTGTATGAAGGATACAATGTTTTATTTGGTGTCAAGTTACATAGTCAAATGCATAATCTTTCTGTATTTTTTTGCCCTAGCCTAAAAACAGCTGGCAGGAAGAAGAGATCAGAAAATGTACATGATTATACGTGAACTTTATTTCAAGATTATCTTTTGAAATAGTATTCTGTAAATCTGATGCTGCTGATGGAAATTGTACAATCTGGCAGCATAGTTTTTCTATAATGGCATTGTATTTCACAGAAAAAAAAATCTAGCCTTTTCTCAATCTCCCTTCAGATTTTTATTGGCTAATGTGGTCCAACATGTGAAAAAGTAACAGATCACATCACAGTTTAAAAATGAGGCTTATGTGATATGGTGGTTTTCTGTCTCTTATAAGAGCCTTATACAACATAAAAAACTTATTCACACATGCTGTACCTCACTCCTAAATTTATCACTTGATCCTTGGATGTTCAGGAAGTTCCAGCTTTTAAAACAAAGTATTGTTATTTGTTAACAGAATCTATATTTGTAGCATTTAATGATTAAATGTTAAAAATGTAATTATTGCCAAGATTGGCCAAAACAGAAATCCTGGTTACTTTGAAGGATAAATTAGTTCTAATTCTCAAATCAATTGATTCTGATGACTAAAAAAATTTAAATGCTTTGCCTTTTTAAGAAAGCTTGTCCTCCTGTCTTTTGCATTAAAAGCTTGTCCTTCTGCCTTTTGCATTAAAAGTTTCACCTAAGTGCACAGTATCTTAATTGACCTTTACTATACATAATATTATGTACTTACTCCCAGAGTTTATGAATAGGTTAAAATTTAATTATTTTTATCTGTTGCTGTCTCTTGTATACTTCTTTTTAAACATTATTTTCACATATTTCAACATCAGATGTAGTTTTAATATTTTCCCAAATAGTGCATGAGCAAGCATTTTTAAATTCAATGTAAAACTGAATGTCTGAAGACAGTTACGTGGTCATGTGGCTGGCATGACTTTGTGCCAAGGCACATGGATGCTGTTATCTTTCCCACCAACGTGATACCTATTTATCTACTTGCATTTTTATATGCTTTCAAACTCCTTGGCAGGAGCTTGGCAGAGAACAGGAGCTCACCCTGTTATGTAGCAGCTCTTGGGCCTCGAATTTGAGTTGCCAACCTTCTGGCTGACAAGCCCAGCATCTTAACTGTTCATGCCGCTGCATGCCCCAAAGTAATTTACCACATAGGGAATCAAATCACATTAAAACATAAGCAGGTATGTAAACTGGCTCTCCATACTAGGGAAGACTGTTGGAAACTGAAAGGACTTTTTCTCCCAGTCTTCCAATGAAATGGGGACATGACAAGCTGAAGAAAAATATTCATTTAAGAACATCACAAAGTACTGGCTAGTCCAGCATTTAATTTCTATGGTGGTTCAACTCAAGTCCTGCTTGTAAGCTTGATATTTAATTTGGCTCTGTAACAATAGATAGATTTTTCATTAGGATCTTAAAGTTACGGAAAGGGATATTATCATTTTTACAAGTCCTTCCTATAAGGTAGCCCTTGACTTAACATTCGTTTAGCGACAACAACGAAGTTTGAAGACAATGGCACTGAAAAATATCCTCGCATAACTATAACAGCATCCCCATGGTCATTTGATCAAAGCTCAGGCACTTAGCAACCTGCATATATTTACGATGGTTGCAGTGTCTTGGCATCACCTGATTGCCACTTGTGACCTTAGCCAGTTCAAGAAAACTCAATGGAGGAAGCTGAATTTACTTAATTTCATGATTCACTTAACAACTGCAATTATTTGCTTAATAACCATGACAAAAATGTCATAAAATTGCACATGACTCACTTAACCACCTTGCTTAGTAATGGAAATGCTGGTCCCAGTTGTGGTTGTAAGTCAAGAACTACTTGTATTGTCTATGTCCATATTTGTATTGTAAATCCTCTCAAGTATAAAGTGCACCAGTTTATAAATGTTTTATGTGATGCATTCTAGATCAAAATATAATCTTGGTATAGATTATACAGGGTGGGGTAGAGGGGCAGTGGTCATCTGACAATCGCTGTTTGCCTCCAGGGGCCTTGCTCCACAAGTCTCCAGTTGTGAGACCCTGTCCTTGAGACTTGGCTCTCGGGATCAGTTGGGACTGTTGCGACTGTACCAGCCTCCCTGCTGCATAGCATCCTCCCTGCCTGAGCTGACTGAGGCTATCTAAGGGCTGGCGGTGCTTCCCCAGGCTGATGGTCCTGGGGGATTTCAACCTGCCCTCCCTGGGTTTGGCCTTGGGTTTGGCTCAGGAATTCATGGCTTCCATGGCAGCCATGGGCCTCTCCCAGATTATTGAGAGCCCCACTCGAGACAGTGGCCACACTCTGGACATTATTTTCTTGTCGGAGAAATGGCAGGGTGAATTAGAAGGAGAACTTTGTCCCCCTTGTCATGGTCTGATCACCTTGTCATGGTGTCTTTGAGATTCTCTTATGCCACCCCCCTCTGCAGGGAGGTGAGACCCATGCAAGCAGTCTGCCCTCAGCGCCTGATGAACCCAGAGAGGTTTCAGAGGGAGCTGGGGGATGTCCCAAGGATATTGCTGCACAGTCCTGTTGAAGCCCTGATTGCATCTTGGAATCAGAAGGTGGCTGAGGCTTTGGACAGGATTGCACCTATGTGGCCTCTCTCCACTCAGCTCACTCGGCACTCTCCATGGTTCACGGAAGAGTTGCAAGGACTGAAAAAGGTGAAAAGATGCCTGGAGCGCCGCTAGCGGAAGACAAGGGAAGAATCCAATCGGACACAATTTAGAGCTGCTATTGAAGTCTATCTTGTGCGATCAGGGCAGCGAAATGAGATTATTTCTCTGCCCTTATTGCATCTGCAAAGTGCCGCCCATGGGCTCTGTTTAGGGTCACCCACTCCCTTCTAGGTAGGGGGGAGCTGATGGTCCTTCAGGGCTGTGCAAAAGAATTTGCGGAGCATCTGTCAGATAAAGTTGCTCGGATTTGATCCCAGTTGGACGCTGGTTGTGAGGTAGAGCCAGAGGAGATACCGAGGGAAGAGTTTTGCCAGCAATCTGGGAGCAATTCGATTCTGCTGTTCCTGAGGAAGTGGACAGGGCCCTCAATGCAGTCAGTGCGACCACTTGTCAGTTAGATCCTTGTCCCTCCTGGTTGGTGAAAACCTCCAGGGAGGTGACTAGCAGGTGGGTCCATGCAATGATTAACTCCTCACTGCAATGGGGTTTTTCCGAGACCTTTCAAAGAGGCCCTGGTTCGCCCCCTGTTAAAAAAAACACTGCTGGACTCCACCAGTTTGGATAATTAGGCCAGTCTCCCACCTGCCTTTTTTGGGCAAGGTAGTTGAGAAAGTGGTCGCCTGGCAGCTGCAGAGGAACCTGGAGGAAACGGATTTTCTGGACCCTTTTCAGTCTGGGTTCAGGCCCGGTCATGGGACAGAGACAGTATTGGTTG
>JANHZU010000561.1:45111-59822 GCA_032468055.1 Acrochordus granulatus
TGCTGTGGCTCCTGCCCTATGGAACATCTTGCCCCTCGAGTTGAGGGCTGCCCCCTCCCTTGTGGCCTTCCAGAAGGTCCTTAAGACGTGGCTCTGCAAGTTGTCCTGGGGCTCCAGGGGGGATTCATCATCTTGGAGGTGGCTGGGTAATCATTAGCCATTCTCATCTCCATTTTTACATGTGAGATACTTTTTAGCCTGCCCCTCTAGTTCCACCAGGCTTTTTATTTTAATGTTTTAAATTGATATTTTTAATGTGTGTTTCTTGTTAGCTGACAAGAGTCTTCAGATTTCGGCGGCATAGAAATTTAATTAATAAAGTGATCTACATTCAACTTGGTGGAAGACCCAGAAATTGTTACTTTAAATGCTGACATTAGTCTAACAAAAAAGTGAAGCTGAAAATATTAAATACAGTTAAAACACTTGGTGACCAAGCAGTTAAAATGCTGGGCTTTTGGCTGGAAAGTTGGCAGCTTGGCAGTTCAAGACCCAAGTGCCACCACATAACAGGGTGAGCTCCCATTACTTGCCTAGCTCCTGCCAATCTAGCAGTTCCGAAGCAGGTAAAAATGCAAATAGATAAATAGATACCACCTTCAGTGGGAACAGTAATACTGTTTGTTTATTTATTTTACACATTTCTATGCCACCAATCTCCAAAGACACTTGGCGGCTTACAAGCTTTAAACATTTTTATACAATTATATCAAACTCTGCCCCTTCCCCGCTGGCTGGTGATGTTCACATCCGGGGCATCCTCCACAGTTCCTGCTCCGTCCCTAAGACAGGCAAGTCCAGCTCCAACTTGCTGCTCCTGTTGCTGCCGGCCGTCTTCCCCTGAAGGGGTACCCATTCATCTACTTGCATCTTTATGTGCTTTCGAACTGCTGGGTGGACAGGAGCTCACCCTGTCATGCAGTGCTGTGGCTCGAACTGCCAGAGTGCCAGCCATTTCTGGTTGCCACAAAGCTGCTGCGGCACCGCATCTCCTGTTCCATGCACCTTGGCATGAGCACTGTCCCTTAGAGTCAGCCATGACTGGCAGGGGAAATTTCTACTTTTTTTTTAAGTACAGTGGAACCTCCGATTGCAAGCCTGATCCGTTCCGGAAGACTACTCTTAGTCCAAATTGCTCTTAAACCAAAAAGAGGTTTCCCATAGGAAATCATGGAAAGTCGGATGATCTGTTCCACGCCCCCAAAAATATTCACAAAAAAATCATTTTCAACAGAATGTTATGTAGAAATTACTGTTCCTAACATCTGAAACAAGTAACAATGATTAACACACAATATAAAGCAGAAATAAACTAACAAGCACTTACGGATCTGCTCTGAGGCAGATTCTGGCCTTGGCTGCTGCTCAGCCAGCTGCTGTCTGGTGGCCCCTGATGGATCGGGAGGATCTGCTGCTGCCGCCGCTCGAGGGCAAAAGGGCTTCTTTCCTTTTCCCTCAGCGATGCCTTTCCAGGGGTCTTTCCTGGGTGGTTTGGAAATGTTTCTCATCATAACCTGCCTCCGTTGTATGAGGGGAGAAGAGATGGGCAGGAAGGGGGAAGGCTGTCTGTGTGTGTGTGTGTGTGACAGGGAAGATGGAAGTCCAGTCTTCCTATACTTTGTGAAGAGTCCTGGCTGGCACAAGGGAGAGTCTTGTGGGGAGGGGGAGGGGACTCCTCCCTCGCCTGGAAGGAGAATCTGGAGTCTGAATTACGGGAGTTCTCTCTCTTGAATGCCTTTCATTTAATTTACGCTTTTTACGCAGTGAGAGAGGAGAACCATCAGCTCCATTGTGAGATTTCCTGCGTGGTGCTCATCTTATGAGTTGCCACTTATTAACCAAATTAACTTTTATTAAAAACGTTTGCTCATCTTGCAAAAATCTCATGGAACAATGTGCTCGCAATCTGAAGTTCCACTGTACTTAATCTTTGTACTTAATTACAAGCTTTTAGTTCACATGCTTTTCCAATGAAGTATATGAAAACTTCCTAGTTTTACCAACTGCACTAGAATTTCCAAAAGTTTTCCATAATGTTACTGCTAAAATCAGAGCACTCTTCAGTTCTCAGCCTCTGGCCAGCTTTTTCTGCAAAATAAAAGTCAGCTGTCGTAAGAAAGATCCTTCTCGCTAGAAGAATATTCAATAGAAGTTGAGTAAATCAGAGAGTAAAACTTTACTATAGTTATACTAAAATCAGATCTTCCAGAAAGAAAAAGCAGTGCTCTCACAGAAAGTGATCAATAAAGACTAGAATATTGAAAAAGATTTCCAGAGTAATAAACCACTTTTCTGCCATTCTTTCAGGAAGCTGTTGCATGCACTAATGTCCTCATTTTTGAGACATTTCAAGCTAGTATGAAAGTTAAAAAGTTAAAAAGACTGACTGTGTCTTTTTGTTAAAAAAAGGTTTAGATTAAATTTAATTCCTCTTCTGAAGGCAAGCCATAAGCATATGGTAAGTCTGATGGAATTCATAAATTTGTCTGGTCTGTCAAACGCAACCCAAGGGCTGTTTCATTTCACAAACCTATCAGATGCACTGCACTTCAGCAGTGGTTGAAACCATACTGTGGTACTCCTCAGCCAGTGCTACCTTCAACCAGTTTTTCTGAACAAGAATTTGCTTGCTCTTTTACTGGTCTATTTTTACCTCTTCAAGGGGAAATTAAACTTATAAGATGAGAAATAATGTTCAAATAAGATTGCCTATATAAATCACTGTGACACTGCATTCTCTGCTTATCTCATGATTATTTTCATTGCAGAATTGAAATCAAACTTGTAAAATCCACAGTTTAAAATGAACTCTTGACTTGCAAAGTATTATTATACTATAAGAAGTAGATTATAGATTTTAGGATAAAGCAGGGGGATCAGCAGCCTGCCAGTTACAAGCAACTTCCCCAAAACAACACAACGGTATTTCCAGTGTCACAATAGTACTTTATTATGGTCACTGTCCAGCTCCACTCCCAAAAAAAACCCAAATAGAAGTTTAAAAAACCCACAGTAAAACCCAGGAATGATAAAACTAGCGGCAATGAAAGTATGATGTATTTTGCAAATAGCAAAACAAAATTCAGACACATTTAGAAAGAATGAAATTACATTGACAGATAATCATAAATAAGATTGATCTGAGTGACTTGGAAAAATAACAAAACTTATGTTAATGTTTCAGGATCTCCATCACAGAGGAAAAATAGTTGTCCAAATGAGATATTTCATAATTTCCCTTTGGGAGAAGCTTTTGTGAGGTGTAATATCTTGCAGGGTGATCCCTTTTCTGAATTAGGAACAGTTATTTGGGTTAGATAGCTAGCCACCTTTAAAAAAAGTGAATGACTGCCCAGGTACATATCTTTAAGTATGTACCTTATCTTTAAGTATGGGCAGTCATGTCTGATTAGCTTCCAGACCTTTAGAATATGATTTAAGGGCAAATTCTTTGTGTTCATAACCCATTAATACAAATCTTGCCCACCCCAAATCCATGACTCTTGGCAACTACAATTAAAGAAGATTTTTTTTAAAGATAAGAATATATAAAATCTACATATGTACAGCCAGCAATGGAAGTATAACCACCCCCAGAGCAATTATACCAGGCACAGCGTGGGTCCACCACATCCAAAAATAGGTAGCATGGTCTCCTACTATTGTTCAATGGAGAATGAAAAAAACTAAAAATATTGTGTAAATTTTAGGATATACTTAAATTATCTTTTGAAAATTATTTTTTTAACATTACACAACCAAAAAATCCCAACTGCACATAAAATCCTTCATATATGGCATGGCTTCAGTTATGTTGCATTGGTTCATTTCCTGTTATGTGTCAAAGAAAGAAGAAAAGGTAGTTCTCAGCAATCATATACTCTCTGCCCACATCTAAGTACTCATTTTATGTCCTTTTCTGGGTTATTTTATATTTAAAAACTGTTTATATATAGCATTAAAAGCCCCACAAATTTCTGTACTCCAGCTGTTCGTTGTTTAAATTGAATATCTAACTGTATGACCCTGGAAAATAGCTGAATACAATTGAAAAATCATAAGTAAAACTATAGCATTCCTTAAGATTAAGAAGCTTTATTTTATTTTTTTAACTAAACAATTCTGTCTCCAAAACATTCAGTTGAAAGCCTTATCTGAAACCAAAAAAACAGAACAGAAGACAAAATGGAATCATCATCGTCATCATCATCCCTGCCTGAGGAATTTTCCAGTTTCCATTTTTAGACAAAGGTATTACTTGATAATTAAAAAGTACTGGGAATACTTTGCATCATGATGGCACAATCTCAGAGCTTCCTGAAAAAAATGGCTTACTAGCCTTAGGAATGCTTTTTCAGGTTTGATTTGAGGGTAGAGAATAAAAAAAATTCATTCTAAACAGGTAGAGGATGATCTGAGAATGGCTAGATCCTTCAAATATTGGGACAAAGGGAGAATCACAGAAAATGAAATAGATGAATAAAGAAAGACAGGAGAAAGTAAAATGGGTAGAAGGAATAAAAGGAGAACAAGGAGTTGCAGGAGAGATGTTCCAGGAAGTTCCGATCAATTGAATAATTTTAATTTTAAGGTAAGCCTTTCCCATTTTTAAAAAAATTAAAACCATAATTTTATCAGAAGTTTAGAGTTGTGTAAGAAATTGTTGGATTAAAGAAGAAGTCTTAATTTGATTAAATTTTCAACCATGTTGTTCATGGCCCTTTAAAAAAAGGATATTTGAAAAAAAAATCATCCATATACTGTATGCTCTAAGTCTAAGGAAGATCCAAGGGGAATGACTATTGCAATGTCTTATGAAGTGATTGAGCTTATTAAAGAAATAGACAGGATTCCCTATAAGTTCTGTAATGTGCAAGCTGGTTTCCTGTCCAAATACTGCTATAGGCTACCTGGAGGATGCAGATGGATGAATTAGGAGGTCATTAATGCTTTTTTTGGGGGGGTAGAGGTGGGATGTACTGTACCTTCTTTCATAAATAAGATGGTAATCCATCCCTTTTGAAGAAGTGTTCTATTGTTCCAGATGTATTTGAGAACTTCCTTCTAGTCTACAAACTTTTCTGTTCAAAGAAGATTTTGGAGAAGGAGGTGGTTATAGAGAATCTTGGATGAAATGGATTGACTTAATCCCTTCTGTTCAGATCTAGAGTAGGCCAGAAACAGCATTGGTCATTGTAGTGGTTGACTTTTGTTAGACCACTTAAGGGCAGTGAATACCATTGACCATGATATCTTTTAGAACTGCTTGAAAGTGTTGGAGTGGAGGCTCTATTCTGCAGTAGTTTCATGCCTTTGTAAGAGGGTGGTTTCAGTTGGTAATCCTCAAGGAAGAATGACTGAACTTTTGGCCACTCCTGTTCATCTTTGTTCATGGTCTAATGTTGTTAAACATAATTTGCCTTTCTTTGACTAAGTAATCTGACAACAGCAACATTAACACTTAACCTCCAGATTGTATTACTGCAGTGCACCCTACTTGGACAACATTTGAAGATGGAAATTAGTGCAGAACGCAGTAGCTCACTTGCTATGAGTGAAAGCTGTTTTGGGGGTTACATCACTATGAGTGCAGTATTAATTCCTTATATATTTGTGAGTGCTAGTTTTGATCTATAAAGCCCTCTGTGGTTTGGGTCTGATTATCTTCAGTGCCAGAAGAATCTCCACATCCCATTAACCCACAAAGGGGTTTGCCATTGCATTACTGGGAGATCTTTTTGAGATGGCATTGTTTATTTATTCCAAAATAAGATAAATGAGGATTTGGGTGATTGGCTACTCATTCTGGTGAATGGAATTCTGAGTTTCAGCCTTTTAAAAATCCATGTGATTTCCCCTTGTTAGATAGTTCACTAAATCTCTAAAATTGATTAAAAATCAAGGGAAAACATCATTCCCATAAATACAAACATCATTTTAAAGTAAAGATAGGAAGGGTGGAAGGAAGGAAGGCCTCCAGTAGTATGAATTGCTCTTTTCAAAGTTCTGGGCTGTGAAAAGAATAAAGTACTGGACATTATTTGTAAAAGAATTATGAGAAAATAGAATAAACAAGTTAAGAGCTTGAGAAAGCTCTAAAGCTCCAAATCTCCCCTCACATCTTCTCTTGCCAGGCAATTGCTATCCTCCAGTTATGAAATAATATTTCACATATTGGCCAGGTTCAACATTGCACTCAGGGATGCAGAATTTTTCTCTGTGTCAGGGCTATACTTTGGCTTCATGCCAGGGACTCGTTCCAAAAGTAGGTAAAAGTAGTAGTAAAAAATTGATTTTAATTTATATGCATGTGGTATATTTTAATTTATATGCATGTATAATTAAAATAAACACAATTGTTTCTCCTTCTTTAAATGATATTCTTGCTTTTCCTCCAGTTTGGAACATCTGATTTGATGAACACTTTGTGGGGCTCTATGGAACTCATTTAAAGCTTTCAAGGTTTGTGTGCAGCTCTGGGATCATCTGATTGTGCACTTCTACAATAAGTCATGGTTTTTAAACCGTAGTTTGTTGAATAATCTACCAATGACTGGATTCATATCTCATGTTGCCTCAGAAACCATTTATAAAAAAAAAAACCCACTAACTGGGTTGTGGAAAACACCGACGCAGATCAAACAAATTGTGTAACATGAAAGCATGGATTTCCCAGTTTCCCTTTCCAGTATGGCCTCCAAGCCAACCCTGCAACCTCAGAAAAGATCAGAAGCTACAGAATTTTCTCCTTTTCCAAGCATTTTTGAAGCCCAAGGAAAAAAAAGACTCCACTATATTTCATAGTCATCTCAGAAGAGCAAACAAGGTCACTCTAACCTTAAAGCATGCCAGCTGTTTTATTTTCACATTTTTCCCCGCAATCCATTGCTGCACTCAATTTAAATGGACTCTTACCCACTGGGGTTTTCCTACCACTTGCAAATTTCACATGCAATGTTTTCAATTAAACTTTTTGTGAGCATTCACAGTTTTTTTTTCTTTTTAAAAAATAATGTAACATTCTGTATTAATATCTATGTCTGTTTAGTTTAAAATCCAGTGCTGGATGTATTCTCAGGACATAATGTTTTCTTTGGTGTTCTCATCCCCTCCTTGCTATTTGTAAGCTTGCTCTAACTGTGAAACAGCTTCAGGAAGGAAAGAAAAAAAAATGGTTACAGTTTTGTGAAGGTGGAAACAAGTCAGTTACGTGTAGTCCAAGATGCCACTGTGAATGCATAATACTCTCACCATAGATAGTCATACAAGCAAAATTTGTAGCAAAATTGATCTTCCAGTTGTTAGAAGATTTTGAGATGGGTTCCAGAGGGTCCGGTCCAAGATAGGCAGAAAATGATGACGCGAAGACGGCTGCTTGAAGAGGAGGAGTTTGTTCTGACAGCAGGACAGAGGGCAGCTCTCAGAAGGTGGGCTGACAAGGAAAAAGGCGAGAGGTAGCATTTTTATAGATACGGGATCTTTGGTGGTGTAGAAAAGTTTAGCTGCGTTCGATTGTGATTTAATGGTTTAATGATCCTTAATGGTCCCTTGGTCTATGTGAAAGAATTATCTGCATAGCCTTGAGGTTTTATTCCATTGTGATTCTGTATGAATTCATTTGGGTTTTCCTGGGGCGATGGGCTGTTTTGGGAGTTAACTGATTGCCGCACTCCCAATGCCTCTGCCCTCGTTTGTTTTAGCAGACAGCGGGCAATCAGCTGCTGTTCCTCTGGTTACTGTTGTGGCGGCCCCTGTCGGATCGAGGGGATCCACTGTCACCGTTTGAGGGTGAAACAACCCTTTTTCTTCTCCCCTTTTGCCTTTTCTTTTGGTAATATCTTACCCTGGGGCCTTCCTGGGTGATTTGGAAATGCTTCTTACTGTTTGTTATTTGCTATGAGAGGGAGAGAAGAAGTTGGCGAGAGGGGGATGAGCTGGATGGTGCCGTGCTAGGAGGGCTGTGGGTGTGACAGGGAAGATGTTTTCCCCATTTTTTCTTTACCAAGAAAGAGACTTCTGTTTTTCAACATCATTCTCCAGATGCTTAGGATCTCATTTTGTGGAATTTCTGATTTCACTATATATTTGTGCTGTGGTTGCTTGTTTCGCCTTTCCAATTAGTATCTTTTTGTTACTTTATGGACTCACAGGCTCTCCGTGTTGCCTAATCTGAAAAAGGCTCATAGGAATATTTCTCTTTTAAGATTTCTTCCTGTGGGATTCAATGAAAATGTGGGCAGCCAGAAAGACTGCACACTGTTGGACAGACAGGAGAAAGACTTAAAGAAAGATAGGACACATGCAGACCATGTCAGCTTCTTAATAAGCAAGGTAAATGAAAGAACCCTGCATTCACCCAGAGAATTTCACCTATTTATTTGGAGAAAAGGATCTGGAAAAATATGGCCTTAAGACACAGTAGTGCATAGTACTAGAATGGAATTGATCTTGTGAAGATTGAATGTGCCCAGCTTGTTCCAAATTAAGGGAGCATGAATGAAAAGACTAACATTTTTGGTAGTGGCCCCCACATAATGGAAAAGTTTACTTCCAGAGGTCTGTGTGGCCCCCTGCCTCCTAGCAGTCCTATGGGCAGTTAAGCAGCTCTGTTTCACTGTATTTTCAGCTAGAATGATTGGGTTATGTGTTTGTGCATTAAACTTTATTATGGTTTTAATCTTTGGCTTCTTTCTTAGAATATTCTTATCAGTTCTCCATTGAGCATTGTCCAGACACAATCTATGGATTGGGCAGGGTTACAAAATCAAATAACAAACATGTAAAAATGAAGGATTGCTTCAAGTTGGGCAGAAAACTGTCCATCAGCCCAATCCTGAATTATTCAGGGGCTTTTCATTTTTCAAAAAGTGAGAATTTGAAGGTTTGGGTTACTGCTGGGAAGACGAAGAAGAAACGGGAATCTTTTTTCTATGAAGAAAGCCTGTGCAGAGATGAGAAATCAGTGGGAAATGAATAGGGCCTAACTTCTTAGAATCTAGCAAATCCTGGGAGCTGATTTCCCTAACCCTCCTTGACTCATGATAAGAGGGAATCCAGCAGACAAACATAGCAAGAAAAGGATGATCTTTTCCAAGGGGATAAAGTTGATGGTTTTTAATGTACTGGATGATAACTGTTCAACTTCCTGGGGAAAATATTTGCTTTCGTTTAGATCCTACAGCAATAATGCATCCTTTGAAAAAAAAATTTCCGGAAATGCTGTAGAATAAGATGACATATAGTTATTTGGTGGGAGGATGGGTGGGAATTTTCCAGCACTATTATTGTAAGATGCAAAACTCCTTTAAAATAGTTGTTGTCATTGTTCAAACTGGACAATGGCATGATGTGAACCTATGCTGGATATTGGGTTGCAGATATTGGGTTCTAATGCAGGAAGATTTGTTTGCATTTTTGTAACTTTAGGGAATTGCAGGAAGGGTCAAATGTTTTAGGCAAAAGAGATCATTCCATAGTAGTTTGCAGTACAAAATGCCATAGCCCACTGGATATAGGCTGGACTGTATGCCATAATCACAAGCTACCAGGCTTCCCTTTTAGAAGATCACAGACTTGTTACACCATATCAGAGATTGGATATCCATAGGAAATTTATATTTTCTCAGTTCTGAGTATTTTGATGAGATGTGAGGTTTCCAAGATTTGATAGCAAATATTAAAAGAAGTCTTAGAATATTTTTATTCTTTCTGACCGTGAAAAGTTGGGAAGAAATTATACAAAGGAGCTTTGAATCTTGATTCTTTCCATCATATCAGGACTGGGATGATATCATATTTGGTGTGGGTCAAGTAGCTAGCACAAGAAAGATCAGGATAAGTAGGCCAGATCCAACTGGAGGCTGCAGAAATAAATTTTCTCCCAAGGCTCCTTATGGAGGGATCAGCTAGGCAACAATTCAAAATTCTGGCAACTAAATTATTGCAAACCCCTGGTCATATGAGGCAGAGTGGAGCCTAAGCAGCCAATCCTGTGCAATGCATGCATGCATGCTAACATATGGCCAGTGTTGGTACCTGAGTTGGAAAGGATTCAAACATCACATTCTGCATGTTTGCCCTACCTTGTTTGTCATCATATCATAGGGTCTAAGATTCTCTTCTGCTTTCTATTGATCATCCACATTTATTCTGAACATTTATTTAATCAACATTTTTAAAAGGTGCTTGCGTCCCCAACTCAGACTCAATATATGTTTTAAAAGTGAAATGAATTATTTGCTGCTGCTGTTATTTTAAAGAAAGCTTTATCAGCAGTTTGGAAGGCATACAGTATACTTCTCTGATTTTCTAATGTTCCTCTGAATGCATGTAAAAGCATTTGCAGCGGAACCTCAGATTACAAGCACCTCAGTGCACGAGGCTTTCGCAAGACGAGTAAATTTCTTTAAAAAATTATTTTGGTTGACTAGCGGCAACTCGCAAGACGAGCACCACGCCATGAGCTCGCATGGGAAATCTCACAACGGAGCTGATGGTTCTCCTCTCTCACTGCATAAACAGTGTAAGTTAAGTGAAAGGCATTGAAGAGAAGGAACTGCCGAGACTTCAGACGCCAGATTCTCCCTCCAGGCAATCCCCTCCCACACGCCAGCCAGGACTGTGCTCAAAGCATGCTCACGCAGACACACACACAAACACACAAACCCTCGTTGCCTGGCACCATGCAGCCCATCCCCTGCTGCCCATCTCTTCTCTCCTCATAGCATGGAGGCAGGTTAAGACAAAAAACATTTCCAAACCACCCAGGAAAGACCCCTGGAAAGACGTTGCTGAGGAAAAAGAGGAAAGGCCCTTTTGCCTTGAGCAGCAGCTGCAGTAGATCCTCCAAGCCAGCAGGGGGCACCGGACAGCAGATGGCCGAGCAGCAGCCGAGGCCAGAATCTGCCTCGAAGCAGATCCATGAATGCTGGTTAGTTTGTTCTATTTCTGCTTTGTATTGTGTGTTAATCATTGTTACTTGTTTCAGATGTTAAGGACAATCATTTCTATGTAAAATTCTGTTGAAAATGATTTTTGTGAATATTTTTGGGGAAATGGAACGGATTGTCCAATTCTCCATTGTTTCCTATGGGAAACCTCATTTCGGTTTAAGAGCATTTCAGACTAGGAGCGTTCTTCCAGAACAGATCAGTCTCATAATCGGAGGTTCCACTGTATATTGAAGACTCGACAACCTGGAACCCATTGGGTCATTCTTCTTTCCACATATAATGTAGGTTTGCACTGTTTTTTGCATATCTCACAAAACTCAGGAGACCTCCAGTGAAGCCTCCTCTTCCTTCTCTTTAGCTGACCCTCAGAATTGCTTTCTCATTTTGCTAAGGTGAGAGATAACAAAGGGAGTGACAGAATGTGAGGAAAACTGCACCTATGCTCTCCCTTCCAGTGTGTCTCAAGGGTCCCATCTCTCCAGGGAGGAAAAGGGCTCACCCATTGCAGGCCATTCTTAACTTGCTAGGAAACATTGCAATCACTCCCTCATCTTTCCCTTTTCTACACATAGCTTCCCTATTGCAATGTTCTATTCCCACCATAGGCAACCGAGTGCTTAAAGGTTGTGAGTGCAACGGCATAATGTTGGTCATGTTTCTCAGAAACTGGCATTCACTGAAGCAGTGTTAGAAGCAGCATAAAACCATATTTATTGTTAGCCACAGACAGCAACTTTTCTGTGAATAATATGTCTAACTTCTTTTTGTTCACTTTGCTGTTGGCCATTATTCCAAAACACAAAAACTAGAATGAAAGAGTGATTTGCTATAGAATAACTCCAAAAAACATTTTTTCTCAAAATGTCAAATGCAGACATTTGGAATGTATAATGGAACATATGTGGAAATACAGTTGCAAAGGTTTTTGAGAAATATCCTTTCACATATTATGGGAACCTTTATAAAAGTGCAAGCAATTGCGTAAACAGATGAGCCATGAAGTTTGCTGAAGTCTCTTTCATTCTGTTGCTCCAAGTATATACCACATTTCCTCTGGGATACTAGAATAATACCTTTGACTCAAAGCAATCTGATGAGAGAGCTTCATTTGAATGATTTTGAATGAAATTATCAACACTTCTTAGCTTGTATGCAAGATACTATGATTTGGCTCAATCTTTTGTTTTATATTGGAAAACTATAGGATAAACACAGGATGCAAAACTCTAGAAGAAACGTCCAGAAATCCTAGATGGAATTATTTTTGTTGGTTTTCTGCCTATCTTATCATAAAATTCATGAATTTGGGAGTGTGGGGAGCAAAGAAGGAAGCAAGGAATAGTTCCAGCAAATCTGTAGTCACATGAATTTTGCTAAAAAGTTCCCAGTATAGCTAATTACATATGTTTTTGTTACAGCTGGATTGTTAGATAGGCTATTGCAGCAATCTCTTTACCATCCTGGAGAAAAGCTTCTGTGTTTATTTGTTTTTCCTTTGTTTATTCAAACGTAGGCAGCATAGCAGGGGTGAATTTTGACTTTCCCTTTTCCAGTAAAGTTCAGTAAAGTCAGAAAATGTACTGGGTTAAGCAAACCTTTGGTATTAATATTTGGTTTATTAATCTCATGTAAATTTTTATACAATCTTTTGATCTGTGCATACTATAAACATATGCATAAAAAGGCAATTAGGATAAAATTGAGTCAACATTTCATAATATCATTAAAATGTGGAGACTATATATAGACAGGCAAAACAATGCTGTATCAAATCTCATTGGCATGAATCCAATATCAACAATTTTTGAATTATTGTGCAGGAATTTATGATGGAGAACTTTTTTTAAAAAATCATGTTGGCTTGCGTGATGGAAAAACTACAAGTCCATTATTCAAGTCTGTACATTCTTCACTAAAAAGAGTACAAAAATTCTGAAAAATAATGATTTCGTAAAAATATGGTTTAACGTTTAAGGAAAGAGTCAGAATTATTGAGATGTTATCTTAGAGAAGTTATGATGTTATCATAGGGGAATCTTCATCTGGTGAAAATAAAAAAGTCTTATATCCATTTCTCTGAGAGGGATTCAGCAAAGAGGGATGCATGGATATCATACATCTAAAACGTAGCTGATTCTCAACTATTTTCACATATTTACTATAAATTGTTGATTTTACTATGGGGATGGTTTGTATGATGTTCAATTTCAGGCAAAAGAAAAAAGACAGCATGGCAGAAAGTAAGTGCTTACATTTGCTGCATGAAAATGGAATGAACAAAAACATCTGCCAAATTGCCATCCATACTTTATTAAATATTTGCCTTTCTAGACAATTCATTCCTTTAAAGCAGTTGACAGTAGAAATAATGGAAACCATATAAAGCAAGTCAAGTGAAAAGAAAAGCAGAGAAGAATTTACACTTATCCAAATTCTTAGGCAAAAAAAGAAGTTTTCATTTTCATCTGGATAGTTTCTTGGGTAGCTTCCATGCTCGTTATTTAGTCTGGCAATGTCATCATTCTGTTTTAAACTCCTAATATGGTATTTGCTGTGTTGTCATTCTATTTTCTTAAGGCATTATTTGTGACAATTAAAATCATGCACAGAAAAATTTAATTTATATTTAGTCTGTTCATTAAGGAAAGTACTGTGAAAACTTTTCAGAACTTTTTTCTTCCATTCAATCATGTCTGATTCTTGGACACTGTCCAGACAAGTCCCTGAAATTTTATTGGGAAGGTTTTTCAGAAGTGGTTTACCATTGCCTTCTTCCTAGTGACTAGTTCAAGGTCACCCATCTGGCTTTGTGCCTAAGACGGGACTAGAATTTTCCATCTCCTGGCTTCTAGTCTTGTGCCTTTAACTACTACACAAGTATTACTTTCAGAACTACCATGCCTTTAATCAAATATACCTTCCACCTTTGCCCCCTTTACTACTTCCTGCTGTGTACCCTCTTAATTTGAACAAGCAGTCAATTTCTTTGAATGTCAGATTTTGGCATCTTTAATCTAATTTGGGCAACTTTTAATGGCAGCTAAGACAAATATGTAATTGTCCAGTTGAAAGAATTGTAACCAATAGACTAATTGCTCTTTGGAAAATGAATAATTCTTAATAGATATAGAAATCAAATATCTGAATCACTTCAGAGCTCATTTCAGAATTTAATTCAACTGATCTGGATCATTAAAACATGCACAGAAGATGTCTGAATCTGTGAAAATTAATTATCTGAATTAGACCAAATCATTCTGAATTCTTTTTTTTTTAAATGCATAAGTTACAATTTGTTTTATCCTGGGTAACTTCCTTGAATAAGTAGCAATTAGAAACAACTGCCCCCAGATAGTTATACCATATGTATTATGGAAGCTGAATTAGAGTTCTTTGTTGTTCAGTCACGCAGTCGTGTCTGATTTTTCGCGACCCCATGGACTGTATTACGCCAGGTCCTCTTGTCTTGCACTGCCTCTCGGAGTCTTCCCAAGCTCACACCCATCATACTGACTATGCTGTCTATCCATCTCATCCTCTGCTGTCCCCTTCTCCTCTTCCCTTCAATTCTTCCCAGCATCACAGTCTTTTCCAATGATTCCTCCCTACGCGTTATGTGGCCAAAGTACTTGAGCTTCAGCTTCAAAATGTGTCCCTCCAATGAGCAATCAGGTTTGATTTACTGTAGGATTGACTGGTTTGATCTCCTTGCCATCCAAGGGACCCACAAGAGTCTTCTCCAGCACCACAATTCAAAGG
>JANHZU010000561.1:60754-71587 GCA_032468055.1 Acrochordus granulatus
GATGAGTATGCATATGGAAGATAAGCTGAACAGTTGCCCTGTGGTGCAGTCAAAACAACTTATGGCTGAATTCACCCAAAACTGGGGAAATGACCATTTTTGTGGATTTTAACAGGAGTCCTTTTATTTTACCTGCCTCCCTTTCCATACTCAGCAACACAGTATCAGCAGTTAAGTTCTTCAAGTTTCTGGGCTCTATAATCACCCAAGGTTTGAAATGGATAGCTAACATTAACACCATTATTAAGAAGGCACATCAGTGGATGTACTTCCTACGTTAACTTGAGAAATTCAGCCTGCCTCAAAAGCTGCTGATACAGTTCTATTGAGGAATCATTGAATCTGTCCTTTGTACATCTGTAACTGTCTGGTGAGGTGCAGCAAAAATGCAGGACAAGCTCAGACTCCAACATACAGAAATAATAATTACAGCTAACCTACCCTCCATGAAGGACCTGTATATTGAAAGGGTCAAGAAAAGGATGAAGATATCTGCAGACCCCTCTCACTCTGGACACCCCTCTTCCCTCTGGCAGGAGATATAGGGTATTGCATACAAAAACTAGCAGACACAGGACAGTTTTTCCCCTGAGCCATCATCCAGAAGAACGTATGACCCATGCAATCTGATCATGCTACATGATAGAACACAAGGGCAAAGAATTCCAAATTAACCCATAAGCCCTGTCTAATGTGTATACATACTTTTTTTTAATTCTATAGTTATTCCTTTTCTACTGGCTGCATAGTCATTGCTAAATACCTAACTTTGTTATTGCTTATGTTACTATTTTATACCGTTGTCTTCCAAGTATATTGAGAGCCACTGTACCAAGTCAAATTTCAGATTTAGTATCTAAATTTAGTATTTAGTATTCTAAATACTAGATTTAGTATTTAGTATTCCAGATGAATTATTTAAAATCCTAAAAGATGATGCTGTTGAAATGCAGCACTTGATATGCCAGCAAATTTGGAAAACTCAACACTGGCCACAGGATTGGAAAAGATCAATTTATGTTCCTCAAAAACTGCCAAAGAAGGACAATGACAAAGAATGTTCAAACTACCATACAATTGTGCTCATTTCACATGCTAACAAGGTTATGCTCAAAATACTACAAGCTAGCTTCAGCAGTATGTGAACCAAGAACTACCAGAAGTACAAGCTGGGTTTCTAAGAGGCAGAGGAACAACAGATCAAATTGTCAATATTCACTGGATCATGGAGAAAGCAAGGGAGTTCCAGAAAAGCTTGTACTTTTGCTTCATTGAGTACTCTAAAGCTTTTGCTTGTATGGATCACAACAAACTGTGGCAAGTTCTTAAAATGATGGGAGTACCAGATCATTTTACCTGTCTCCTGAGGAACCTGTACGCAGGTCAAGAAGCAACAGTTAGAACTGGATGTGGAACAATGTTAGTGTTGTGAGCTGCTGAGAGTCTTTGGATTTCGGCAGCATATAAATTTAATAAATAAATAATAAATGGTCTGGTTCAAAATTGGAAAAGGAGTATGAATAAGCTGTATATTGTCACCCTGCTTATTTAACGTACTGTATATGCAGAATATATCATGTGAAATGCTGGGCTGGGTAAATCACAAGCTGGAATTAAGACTGCTGGAAGAAATATCAACAACTACAGATATGCATACGATACCACTCTAATGGCTAAAGAGCCTCTTGATGAGGGTGAAGGAGGAGAGTGCACAAGCTGGCTTGAAACAACATTCAAAAAACTAAGACCATGGCATCCGGTCCCATCACTTTCTGGAAAACAGAAGGGAAGAAATGGAAGCAGTGGCAGATTTCACCTTCTTGGGCTCCAAGATTACTGCAGACAGTGACTGCAGCCATGAAATTAAAAGCCGCTGGCTCCTTGGGAGGAAAGCTATGGCAAACCTAGACAGCATATTAAGGAGCAGAGACATCACCTTGCCAACCAAGGTCTGTATTGTCAAAGCTATGGTTTTCCCAGTAAGAATGTATGGTTGTGAGACTTGGACCATAAGGAAGGCTGTGCATCAAAGAACTGATGCCTTCAAATTGTGATGCTGGAAAAGACTTGAGAATCCTTGGACTGCAAGGAGATCAAACCAGTCAATCCTAAAGGAGATCAACCTTGATTGTTCATTAGAAGGACAGATGCTGAAGCTCAAATACTTTGTCCACCTAATGCAAACCAAGGACTCACTGGAAAAGTCCCTGATGCTGGGAAAGATTGAAGGCAAAAGGAGAAGGGAATGGTGGAGGATGAGATGGTTAGATAGCATCGAGACGCAATGGGTGTGGATTTGGGTGGATTCTGTAAGGCAGTGCAGGACAGAGAGACCTGGTGTACTGCGGTCCATGGGGTAGCAAAGCATCAGACACGACTGAGTGACTGAACAAGAATAGAATATGCTCTGAAAACAGGGTTGTGTTTCAGAAGGACTGATTTTTTGCTTGTGTGGATTTTGTTTGGTTTAAACCACTGATACTCTGTGTGAAGCCAATGGGGTATTGTAGGAATACTATTTGTAAAAAATAAATATGCTTTACTAATTTAGGGTTATCTGCTAGATTCCTAATCATTGGCCTCATTTCTGCTTAGAACTGGATTGAAGTAATACAAATCTATACCCAGAATTCTATTGAAATAAATAAATGTATTTACATGTAAAATTGGGGGAAAAGCTTTATCAATAAACCACATTTACATGATATGTATTAATAAATAATCATTGGAAGTTAAAATATTCATAAGGAGCTGAAGCCTTAATGTCCTCTATATAACTAGATATAAGCCAAAACATGACATTTTCCTCACTTGGCCTGGACAAGTTGTCTATCTGGAATACAGTCTTGTCAGATTCTTGACTGTGAATACAAAATTTGCTTCTTTTTTAGGCAGACTCTGAACTTTCCTTCCCACATATCCTGAATCAGCTAGCTTCTCCAGGCAGAGGAAAAAGACTGTTAGGTTTTGGCTTAGCTCAAATATTTATGAAAAAAATACTGTGTATGGATGTGAGGAAGGTACAAAATGTAAAAATTGAGTCTCATTAATGGACTAAAACGTCTAAATAACATCCCTGCTTTCCCTCCAATATTCTTTATTTCAAAACAAAATGAAATTGTGGGAAGCCTGTCCTTTATAGTATTAAACATCTAAAAATCAAAGTTTGAGATTCATTTTTTGTAAATAACTCAGAAGTCTGTAACAGATCCTGATCTATTTTGTCCACTGCTGTATATTACTTGTGATATATTTTTCTGTAAAATGTGTGCTGTTATTGAAAGTGATTTGTCTACTATTTGGTTCCCATGGCAACATCACTTGTATTTTGTCTAAGTAATCCCATTTTACAACCAATTAAGTAGAATGTAGTCTAGGTTGCAATTGCAACCATTTTATGGTGTTTTATGGTGCCCACTCTAACCACTTTTAGTAGAGGAGCAAATCCCGTGAAATGAAATGTTTCGTTGTAATATTATAAACTGAAGCACCCTGATCTTAACTCTGCAAGTGTAAATGGGCTTTTTTGTCTGATCCAAGGGACAGATTACATTTGAGTTTTAATTTGCAGTGCAATCACATTTTTCTGTAAATTATAAAGGCTGCCTGCAAGAGTACTAGGAAGGAAGGAAGGAGTGCTTACATATAGCCATGAAAGGGGTTTTCTGCTGATGACACCCACTGCTTTTGGCAGGATTTATCCCTGTGTACACAAAGCAGTGTTCAGCCCAAGTCACATAATTCATATGTAAAGTGTCAGTTCTGTGTCCAAACTTTCTAGCATTGGCCTTTGTTTAGGAAATAATGACTCAGCCGATCCCACTGTTCTTCATTTCACAGAGGTGTCAGGAATTTAACCAGTTAAAATTGTGAGGCCATTTCAGTTTGTGGGCTGACTCTAACACAAAACTATTATACATTCTTGGTCACATGACATAACATTTCATCCAAGCAAGTCTATTAATTCTGGCAGCAGCCAGAAAAAGTTTCAGAGCTACTGGAATCTGGCAGATGCACTATCTTCTTAAGGCTTTGGAAAGTACCGCATTATTTGCAGACTCACGTAAGTTGCCAAAAGCCTCTTTTTCTTTGTTCTACAATACTGAATATAATAACTTCCATTATCCCAGGGTGGCAAATTATGCAAAGCTTCACTACAACAACTTGGTTGGGTTGTAAACCAGCTCTGTCTTTCCTTCTTGAATTTTAGAAGTGCTTTTTCAGTCATTCGTTGCCATGCATTGTCCTTGTAAGGAACTGTGATGTCTTATCTGTAGACAGAACTAGAAATACTGCTTGAGTGGAAATTTCAGTTTGCAAAATTCTGCGTTTTCAAACTAAATAGTCCTAAAATAACCAACTCCATTAGGACTCGGGCTGTGTAAACTACATAATCTACTTATCTTAATACATTCTTGGAGAAGAATGAGTAGGGTGGCAAGAAGAAAATGGAAAGCCAGTATAATATAGTTAAAGTATTGGACTTGGACTGAAGAGGAACAATTTCAGGTCCATTACTTGCCCACTGAGCTCAGAAAGTGTTGGGATTTTGCTGCAGTCAATCTCTTTTAGCACTTGTGTATTTGACAGGGCTGTTGTTTGGGAACAAAATTAGGCAACAGCTACTCCAGTCTACTAATATCAGCTGCTGTACAAAACATATTTCCATAAAACTGCTGATTTTCAAGAAGCTCATTTAATCCGTTAAAGTAGCAGCTCACCATGACTTAAATATTGTGCTTTACGTGCAGATATTCCTGGAGTCTGTTTTAAAAGATCAGACAGCTGGTGATAAAGGATTGTTCCTGAGATTCTGAGAGCAAACAGTTGTCAGAGTGGATAATACTTGGCTACATAAAGGAAGAATGAATTTTAACGATGTATAAAACAGCTTGTTATGACCATAACCTTTATTCTTATGAACTCTTCTCAAATGTTTTTACATGATCAAACTGTTCTATTCTGACTAAAATATTAGTATATCTAAATGGACAACAAAGAATATAAATTCACATATGTGTTAGGATTTTCTGTCATCATGGCTTGATATTCATGCCTTGACCTTTTTCCTCATCCAGGTTCCATCTTTCTTCCAACAGCTTTGATGTTTGCAATGGATCATCCTAACACAACACAGTCTGTACCTGCTGCTGAAAACTCTGGCTCTGTTGCTTCCCTGTCTGGGAATAATGGAGGTAATAGAAATGAATACTTTTATATTCTGATTGTAATGTCCTTCTATGGAATCTTTTTAATGGGAATCATGCTGGGCTATATGAACTCCAAGAGGAAAGAAAAGAAGTCTAACTTGCTGCTGCTCTATAAAGATGAACAGAGGAAATGGGGACAAGCTATGAAGCCTCTACCAACAGTCTCAGGACTGAAATCTGTCCAGTTTCCCATGATGATCAGTATGCTGCACGAGAGCATGGTACCAGCTTTTTCCTGCAGCTTATGTTCTGTGGAAGGTAGCAGTGAATCTTCCTTGCCAGATGTTCACCTCACTATTGAAGAAGAAATGCCTATGGAGGAACCAGGAGAATTGTATGAAACAGCCCTCCTCAAAGACAGTAGTGAAGGCTCTTCAGAAAGTATCCATCAACATTCCTAGCACTTCAGAGTTCTGAAGATGCAACATCTTTTGAAGAATTAGAATCAGTTTTGCCTCCTGCTTTGGTCCATCCATTACCAGGATAGGCCATTAGATTGCTGGAATATGGAAAGAGAAGTAGTAAGCCCAAATATAGTGTAAATTTGAATGGCTTGGTTATTAAAATCAGTGGAGGTTTTTTATTCCCAAGGAAATATTCTGGTCTTCCCTCAGCTTATTTCTGAATGTACGAATATGGAAGAAGTGGGGATATATATGTGAATTTTTTATGAATAACCAGTGATTTGACACCAGCTTCATGAACATTTTACCCTGTTAAATTATATATTAAATACCTCAGTGAGACTTTCCTAGTCTAAAGCTGGCTAAACAGCAATGATACAGTGCAAAAAGTCAGTCTTTACATCACTCAGTGGCTAAGCAGCAGCACATTTAATGAATTCCTAACTTTCAAATATGTATAGTTATATAGAAGAAATAAGTTCACATAGATAACTGTGCAACAATTGCTTCTATTATTATTATACTATTCGTGGTATTTATACTACTAAAGACAGTGATCACAACTTATAATGAGGCCTCTCTGGCTTCTTTCGTAACTGGTAAGGAGGCATGGTAATGAAATGGCATGAAGCAACTTGTGGCTTCCTAATGATTAAAAACAAACAAAAATATAAACATTTATATATTCATTATTTGTTTACTCCAATAGAATAGCTGTGGAAATAAATCCATAATCAAATATAAATTTCTAGATGAGTAAATCATACAAAACTGATAGTTTGGTTTATCAACTTAACATTCCTGTTCATTCTGAACAGATCCTGAATCATGGAATGAACATAGCCTATAATTCTCAATTAAGATGTAACTCTACCAGACCTGCTATGGCCACTCAGATGCTCTTGGTCTGTAGCTATCATCATTGCAACTCTTAATTGATCTGTAATCGGTATGAAACGTTGATCACAAATACGTAGAGCTTTTGGTTTTGTATTTCTGGTTCAAATCATAATGTATTTATTCATTTTAGAAAGTAATTGAGCTGAGATAATTTTTATTATCATTTGCCACAGTATTTTACAAATACGTACTTCTATCATGCATTGCATTTAACATCAAGATTGGGCTTATAAGCATGAGAACAGAAACACTGCCAAAACTCTGAGTATTCCAAGTTAAATAGTCCAGAAAGATATGCATTGCCATGGGAAACAGTCTGTGAAAATAGAAAAGGGAATAGGCACAAATTAGGTAAAAGTCCTACTTTTCACTTCTATTTAAGGCCTTGGTAATTTCAGTTTGAAGAGAGCTAATCAATTGCCATTGATCAAAGAAAATTGTCATTTTGTCTGATGTCACTAGGATCATTATGTTATAGGAACTTTATTTTGTTCGTTCATTGATGACTGGCTACAAATCTCATTAAATGCAATGGATATATTGCAATTAATTTTGCTGATCATCTTATGAGAACAAACTTGGGGTTACTATTATAAGAAGGACTGTTTTCAATATTCTTAGATGTCAAATTATGTTTGGCATTTTGCCTGGACTCACTTGAATTCCGAAATTGTACAATTTAAAATAATAAATGCGTTGATATATTTTTCCATTGCTTTTTCTTCATTTATTATGAAATAAGCCTATTGGCAAATCTCTGTCCTTTTCAGTTTGGTTCAAAAGGCAATTGTGTATATACTTTGATACCATACTGTATATATTTGAACTGTATTTAAATATGATTTTTTTTCTATTTCACTAACACTCATTTTATTTAAATAAAAAGATAAACTTTTTGTTGTTTTTATGGCATATATATTCAGAGACTAAGAATTCTGTGAACAAAGCTTAATTCTATCTTCTCTTTTAACTTCAGCAAACTACTTTCTTTTAGTTTCTCTTACTCCACAGTGGAGTTATGGGAGATTTGTTTTAAGTGGCAGTATCAGCTGTCACTCTTCCAACAGATATTATTAATCCAGATAACCACAGGAACATTTCAGATTACTTTGTGCTTTAAGTCTATGACAAGCATGCTGTTCAAAATAAAGAGCCTGTGTGTCTGTATCATTTGATGTTTATTTGTTTGTTTTGGCTATTGTGATCAGCAGTAAATTGTACACCTACCATATCCAGACTGCAGAAAAGCAAATAAACACTACGTGACAACAGAGAGTACAGAAGACTTTAATTCTTTGCTGCCATCTCAAGGTCATTTAGATTTTTGCAGCTCTTGTATGTTGTAAATGGTTCCGTGGTTTTTTAATACAGAAATAGCTTTGTTAAAAAATAAAAGTAAGATATTTTCTTAGTTTTTCATGAGCATTGCCATCCTTCCTAGTGGCCACAATAGATCTTTTTAGAACCCATGAAACTATCTGCAGTTCTCTGGCACAACAGATGTGGCTTTTTTTTTTTAAGAATCAGTTATATGGGAATAGCCATGTGTCCTAATTATGTGAATTTAACTTGCACTTGGCTTTCCATGCTATTTCTTGCATGTTAACCTGATATTCAAAGCCAATATAAAAGGCTGACTTTGTGCCTTCTGCTCAGTTGGTGTCCTTAACATGAACAAGGGTTTCTGCACAAAAAGAAGGAGGGGCATGTGGCTATTTTTCTCATCTCATAAATCTGTTATAATGGGAGATGATAGGGTAAATCAGGTTTCCCTACCTGGAGATTTCTTTTTGTGTTGGATTATAACTCTGTACTTAAATCTATGTAGGATGGGTACTTCCAGTTCCACATACTTGAAAGGCTAGACTGGAGCAAAATGCTTTAAGCAGAAAAAAAAACTTAAATAGAAAACATTTGACTTGGGTAAGGGCTGAGTCACTGCACTTGCTAAAATACCCGTGATTCAGTTCTTGGCAAAACTGTGGCAAAGATTTGACAGGACGGCCTGCACTGAAGGCAATTTGGATAGAAAGTTCTCCACATGGTTTACCTAAGGGGCTTAGGAGGCTTCCACATCAGGACTCTACCATTTAAAAGCAGCTTTGAACCTCTGTGATCCCATCGTGCCAGCAGCGTTCAAAAGCTGAGCAAGGGGCAGCCATCAGTTTGAAACTGCAATAAAACTCTCTGTCTGTCTCTGAAATACTGTCTCTGGGGAGTTCATGGGGAATGTGTTTCTCACTCGCAACCCTCCCTTCCCCTCTGCCTTCTGGTTTTCGGGCCTCTCAGGGGAAAGTTAGCTTGATCCGCTTGCAGTTTTCTCCCATAGAAAACCCTGGGACCTTTTTCTGTGTCAGGCCAGACAATGAAAGAAGTGCTGTGTATGGATGTGAGGAAGGTACAAAACGTTTATTTTAACCTCTTTTTCCTAAGGAGAGGTCAGTGAGAAGATTTTTTTATTGTGTCTTGCAGCAGCTCAGGGCTCGGTGGTAATTTTTGCTCTTTGTTCTCAGTGCTGTGAGGTTGGCAGAAGAGAAGGTGCTCGCGTGTCATCTCCAAACTGTTTTTGAAGCCTCGACGACCAGATGCGATAACGGTGGGGAAGGGCTCTTTTGAAATGGAGGTAAAAATGGCTCAGATAACCTTGAAAGGCCAAGCTGATGTGATGCTGCAGTCTGACAAGGCAGCCTCTCTCTTAGGGCAAACGTAACAGCCGGAGAGTCTGGTGTTCTTGTTAAATGTCCTTTGCTTGAAGATGACAAGCGGGCAGCCAACAGCCAGACATCTGCAAACTTTCAGGATGAGAGAGAAGATAGTTAACTTCTGATTTGGAAATCTTCCAGCTGTAGGAAGATATATGTATCATGCTGACACTGAAAACCTGGACAGGGAGAGGCAGAAAGTGGGTTGAGGGAAATCAGCAGGAAAAATGTGGCTGCCACAATGTTGCCTAAAGAACAACAGTGATTTTTTTTTTCACAAAATAGGAACAGAAGGTCCATAGAGAGAAGAATTGTAACATAATCAAGGGGATGGAAAAATAAATATGAGACTTCATCAGCATTCATGGACTCATCCTAGATTCTTAGGATAATTGAATTTAATAGAAAGCACAGAGCAGCTATAAAAACTTTTGAGTAGCTGATCATGTGGAAAAAATAGGATTACAGCAACAAAGATCCATGTAAACTTCTAATAACACCAAACAGGGGTATTTGATCATTTGCTTGCTCAGTTCTAAAATGTTATTTATCAATGAATTTATATTTTACTATAGGGGATATACTTTAGAACTATTTCAGCTTTTATTATAGCATGTGTATTTTATACATAAACTTTCACAGAGAATAAGTGTACGTAGAAATTAAGGGGGAAAAACCTCTTATAAGATTATCATAAAAAGATGACCACTGCAAATTAAAATCCATTGTTTGGTAATAAAGAGATGGCTGAAAGCAACCTTCTTTCCTTTCCCAGGAAGTCAATTTGCATATTTAACTTTGTTTAAAATAATGCTCCATGGTTGCTATAGGAAACGGAGGAGTGTTTATGGTCTTAGACCTCTCTTCCTGTAACACATGTCAGTGGCATTTTTCAAATTGTTCATGAATGCCCGGTGTTGCAGATACATTAGAAATAAGATGACATTGATTATATCTCAAGATAAAAAGTGAAGGACAGTAGAGCTGAATTACGTAGTAGTTTCATAGCAATGTACTCAAAATTCTCTGTCATGCTTCAGTAATGACTAAATGGCAGAACATAAAAACAATGTAAAAGATTCCAAATTTACATAAACTAAAGTAAGCCAGTGTTATAAGGTCCACTTTATTTTTAATCAAACTTTAAAAGTCATATGCAATTTTGCTAAAATAGTGTAGAAAAGTGTCAGGTGCTATAGAGCTGATAGCAGTCTAGAAGTTCTAATCTGGATGACCACTGAAGGACCCCAAAAGAAGCCCCACCCGCCCAAGAAAGTCTTGGGCTGGTCAGCCAGATCCTCCAACTTAGTATGCAGCCTATTTTAAAATAAGAAGTAGCTTTTTCTTTGAGCCTAGAAGCATCTAGCAAGACCCTAAGGCAGAAATCGGCAAGATTCTACATGTGGGCTGCATCAGTTCCCAAGTTTCAAACAGCCTGCCACTAATACTCAACTGCAAAATGCCCAAATTTTATTGAGAAAAGTTCAGCCTGTTTCTGACTTTTATTTATGGAAGATGGAATATCCAGGATATTTTCAGTTAAACCTACATCTTAATTTGTACCTTAAAACATATTTTAAACAATTACCCACGTCCTTATTGTAATATCACAAGATC
>JANHZU010000561.1:146273-159873 GCA_032468055.1 Acrochordus granulatus
CAACTGCACATCACCCAGAGGCAATTTTGAGTTGGAATGGCCTTATAAATTCAATTATAAGTATCAATAAAATAAAACTTCATTTTAAACATGTATGCCTGATTTTATCTTCAGATATTAAAATACAGGCAATACTGCTGAAGGGTAAAATTACAGTAAAACAGCTATTTCTAAATGGGTTTAAAAGAAAAAAATTACATTTGGTCTGGTCAGATGACAAGTTTTAATCTACTGGTTCTCTAAGACTGCCTAATTCAGAAACAACTCTACACTGAATATCAGCAATATTAAGAACAGATAAATCAGGTGCCTCTAGTTAGTTACAAAGCCTTCATGAAGAGATTGGAGTTATAACTATGTCATAGTTACATTATAGTATAACTACAGGTTTTGTTATACTATAGATTTTTGTCATACTATAGATGACAAAAAGATTCTAAAGAAAAATTCATTCTCAGCCTGAAGCAGACACGAAATAAAACTAACATCCAGCATCAAAATTTCTAATTTATCCTAATGTATCCAGACAAGCTATTCTTCTAACACTATCTGTTACTAGCTCCTGCAGAATTAGATAGCAGAAACTGGTGACTTGCCCTCCAGAGCTGCAGGTCACCAGAGCCACAAGACTTATTCTTTTAGGTACCTGACACTTCTCTGCAATCTAACTCCAACCACATACCTCTAAACCTTTTCTGAATCAGAGAAAAAGAAGGGCATGGATAGAAACTGGAAACCTGTGAAAATGGCAGAGACAAGCTGAACATGGCAGACTAACCCAGCACTTGATCTTCCAATCCTGTAAATTATGCCATGCTGTTGTGGGAAAAATGCCCACCTAAATGGGGAACCAAAGCATTTAGAAATAGACACAATAAAGTATCTTTCATTGGCATTCATAATTACAAAGATCTATCTATAAGAATGCAAAACAGGCCTGGTTTCAGCAATGTATATTGTATTGTAACCTTTGAAGCGGGAATGTAGCATCTGGTAACCCTACAGGCTGTCCAAGCACTTCTAAATTCCATTTATTACAGGATTCTCTAACTTTCCTCCCATCCTATAGATGCTAGTTAGCATCATGTACCTTAAACAATGACTTTTATTGTGTCCAGATACTGGCTCCTTTCACACCAGAGAAAAGCAATAGTCTGGTTTCTATTATCTGTCTCCTCCCTTCCTCCTCCAGGATCATCAAAAAGGTTTGCTTGCTCCTTTTCTGTTTCTACACCATGTACATATTGTTAGTCTTTCACAACAGAAATAATGACAATGAGGAACACGGTCTGCTTTAATAGTATACAGAGAAAAAAAATAAAGAACTTAATGTGAAATTCCTGGTTATTTTTTTAAACCTATCCTTTCTGAGGTAAACATTATCTGAAATATTTTCATTCTGTCTCAAGTATTCTTGAAGTACCCACTTTCTAAGGACTGAAGTTATTGAAGAGAAGGAGAGTGCTAAGTTCTTTTCCTAACCTTAATTCCAAGCATTACATGTATTTTAAAAAAAGAATAAAACTTTGTTAGGGCTAGAAGAATCTACTTAAGCTTATATCAAAGATAACATCTCTCTCTCATGTACATGAGAGGAAGGGAAGCCCTTGAGAATATCTAAGTCTGCTAATTGGCAAAGAGGATACATTTTTATTTATTTACAGGATGATACGGCTGTTCCATCTCATATCATGATTCTAAGCAGCTCACAGCAACAGTCGTGATTTGCATCACAGTTAAAACTGAGAAAGAGATACAGGTAGTCATTGCTTTACAACCACAATTAGGACCAGAATCCCTATTACATTTCTGTTATTTGATACTAATGGAAGTAGATTAAAATTACATGACCACTGTAATAGTGAGTTCAAGTATCCTATATTTAAAAGAAGTTTTAAAAATCGGAAACTAGTTATTTCTGTTCTTAAAATGAAAATAAAATATTTTTTCTTTACCAGATATTTTTGGGAACAATTATTTGCAATTTCCTTGTGGTTGGAAATACAGTTCAAGAACTGGAACAATAACTTGTATGTTTTTGACTTTAATACTAATACCACATATTGGGCTAAAACTGACAAACTGTTAACAAGATTTCAGAGAAATTGCTGCTTGTTAAGGATGTAAAGGTCTTCTTGGCTAAAACTCTCTACATTTAGAACATCAAAATGTAATATTTTGGACTCTTTGTTATGCCTAAAATACTTAAAATACAATGGCGGAAGGTCATATGTTTTATGCTAGTGTATTGCTGGATTTTTTTTTGTCAGCATTATACACGTATTTTCAATAGAGAAGCAAAGAAATATAACCTTTTACCAATATGGTCAAATTTGTAGGGAGGAGTTTTGTTTATGATACATTAGGCATTCTATTTAAAAAAAAACATGAAAAACAACTGTAAGTAGGAAATGTGATAAAGGGGAAATTTCTCTCTCTCTGAATGAACTACCCAAGAATGTATTATTTTCAACTCTGTCAAGATGTGCCCAAAGAGTCAAGTATTCAGTTTCTTCACCTCATTTCAGCTGGCTGCCAATAGCAAAAGCATACTGCAATTCACATGTTGATGTTGGACAGTACTGTATGATTTAGGATAGTTTCAAAGGATATCAAGAAGGAGCCTGAAACATTACACATCATGATTTAAGTAATAATTTTGAATACAATGTTAAACTACAGTTAACTAAATATGCTTCAATCCATCTTTTAATGCTGACTAATGCACATTAAAAGATATGGTCAGAAAACAATGACTGCCTATTTTAATATTTGTGTCTACATCAGTGCAAGCATATTAACTGCTACTTTGCCTCTGAATCAAAACATTACCTTCTGTTCATCTCTTTCTGTTGCATTATGGCATTTCTCAATTTTCCATTGCCGTAGAAAGTCTCGAAGATATCCAAAAAGGGTGAGCACTCCATAGCCTACATAAGTCAGTACAGCAACCAGCATTGGTGTTTCTTCAAAAGTTTCATTGAAAGGTCTCTTATATAAAGCTCAATTGTGGACTGTATGATGAATCTGGAGGAAATGGAAAATATAAAAAAAAAATGGAAGCAGTCAATTTTATTTAAGAAAATTTATATGGCTGCCCAACTCAATCTTGGTGGCTTACAAAAATAAAACCCACATATAAAATTCCAAGAACCCCCCTCTCCCCTGGCGACAACAGTCAAACCAGCCATTTGAAAAGCTCCATTTCACTCTGGAGTCCCCAAGCCTGTTGACAAAACCATGTTTTCAGGGCCTTGCAAAAGAGTGTTAAAGAAGGGTCCAGTCTTATCTCCACAGAGATGATGTTCCATAGGGAGGGCACCACTACAGAGAAGGCCCTTTTTTATGGTCTCACTTGATGGACCTCCTTAGGAGAGAGGATCACAAGATTCCTTACCTCCCTGCTCTAGTGGGTCAGGTAGATACAACTGGGAAAAGGCAGTCCTTCAAGTAACCTGGTACCAAGTAATATAGGGCTTTAAAGGGGACAACCAGCAACTTGAATTGGACCTGGAACAAATTGGCAACCAATGCAGTTCCCGCAAGAGAGGTGACATATGTACAAGCCTAGGCTTGCAAAAAACCACGCGGGCTGCTGCAGTTTGAATCAGTTGAAGCCTCTGGATACTTTTAAAGGGCAGCCCCATGTACAGCATGTTGCAATAGTCAAGATGGGAGGTAACTAGGGCATGAATAACTCTGAGCAGGGATTGTTGGTCCAAGAAGGAGCATAACTGACACACAACATGCAGTTGTGCAAAGGCCCTCCTGGACACAACTGCCACTTGCTCTTCAAGCAGGAGTCATGAGTCCAGAACTCCAGATTACACACCAAGTCTGTCTGGGACAGTGCAACCCCATCCTAGACCAAAGATGGCAATTCTCCCTGAACCAAAGAACCCCAAAGCCAGTCATTCCATCTTGCCGGGGTTCAGTTTCAACCCACTATTCTCCATCCAACCCTTAACAGCCTCCACGCATTGTGAGAGAGAGGTCATGGCATCATTTACTGAGACATACAGTTGGGTATCATTGGCATATCGATGATATCTCAGCCCATGGTGGTGGATAATCTTACCCAGTGGCTTCATTTAGATGTTAAGCAGAAGTTGAGAAAGTACTGAACTCTATGGGACCCATAAAACAGGGGACAATGGCTGAACCTCTTGCTTCCTGTCAACACAGCCTGAGAGTGACCACAAAGGAAGTGAACGAGGACAACACAGTGCCCCCCACTTCCAGCCCCCAAAGCCACTCTAGAAGCATACCATGGTTGATGGTATTGAAAGCCACCAAGAGATCAAGTATAGATGCACTACTCTCATCTTACTCTTGCCAGAGGTCATCAAAAGCATAACTAATGCCATTTCTGTCCCATATCCAGGCCTGAATCCTGACTGAAAAGGATCCAGATAATTCATTTCATCCAGGAACCTTTGGAGCTTTAGCGCAACCACTAAACAACCCCGCCCAAAAAACTCTTTGTTCTCCTTCCTCAGGAGGAAATGGGTCATCCTAAAGAGTGCTATGGGTGATTATCTGCAGATGCAATTAGTGAGAAGTATTTATGCTTTGCTGCTCAAATCACCAGAGGTAGGCTTTGATAGCAGCTCTTACACGTGTTCAGTTGAGTACATTCTTTGTCTTCTGCCAGCAGCACTCTAGATGTCTCTTCATCCATTTCATCCCTCTCAATTCCTCCATATATCATGAGGGACAAAGAAGTCTATGGGTTAGGAAAGGTCACCAAGGTGAAATCCTATCCAGAGCTCCAGTCACCTTCCTATTCCAGGCAGCAACTAGAAGCTCAGCAGGACTGTGTAGCATATCTTCAGTAATAATTCCCAGTTCCTTCTGAAACCCATCTAAGTCCATTGGTCACCGAGGATAACTGATCTATTAGGTCCTGCTTCCATGCAGAGAGATGCAGCTCTAGAGAAACTCTTAGCTACCAGACTGTGATTTGACCATGACAGGGGAACCAAGGAGAAGTCCACCAATTCCAAATCACATAGGCACTGCTTTGACAAGATCCCCAAATCGGGTGTGTGATCACTATTCCTAATTGGGCCCATGGAAGTCATGGTTTCCATGAAATCCTGAGCTACTTCTGATCCCAGCCCCAGGGATGGCAAATTGAAGTTCCCCCGAACTGTAAGTCTGGAGAATTCCACTGCCATCCCTGTAGGGAGGTCCAGAAAACCAGCTAGGAAAGCTGCCATGCAGCAGGAGGGCTGGTACAACAGCAGCAATCCCACCTGATCCCTCGAGCCCAACCTAAGAAAAAGCAAATCACAACTGGGCACTTGTGCAGCCATGCCCCTGGAGGCCATCAGAGATTCTCTGATGATAATAGCCACACTCTCTCTCCAGCCCAGTAATCTAGGCTGGTGCCATATTCAATAACCAGCTGCACATATTTCTGAGAGAGCAACAGACCGGGCCCAGCCAGGTCTTAGTAATACAAGCCAGATCAGTATTTTCTGCAAAAATCAAATCAGCAATAAGGCAAGCCTATACAGGCTGATGTGACATTTAAAAGCAGCAGCCTAAAACCCAGGCCACCCCAGATCTGAATAGATAATTGAAGTGAGTGCAAGGGGGCAGAACAGGAGACCAGTACTAAATACTGAAGTTGCGTTCCCTGTGAGTATCCCCCCACTTGCCTTGCACCATATTTCCTATTACCCAACACCACTGAAATACACTGCCTTACCCACCAGCCATTCCATCCCCCATCTTCAGCACTCCTAGATCCCAAAAGGGAAATGAAGTAAGCCCTTGCTCTCAGTGCCTTCAAGCCAGTATCCCTTTCCTCACTGCAGTAGAGAGGTCATATCTAACACTGCCTTATTCCCCAACACATTCATGTTGCATCCACTCAACTCATAAACAATGCCTTGCTCAGTTGCTCTCACCCACCAAGCAGGGAGCCACTCCTCTCCCCCAGTTCTCACCCAGGGGAGAGGGACAACACTATTCTGACTCTCACCCAATTCCCCCCCACAACCTCAGGATCTTCTAAATAACCTGCCAAGGCCAGTTTGTAAACCACTCCAAGATTTTAAAGTCAGAGAAGCAGCCCAAAGGCATGCACAGTTCCATGATATCTTCTGAAGTCCAGTAGTTAAATGTTCCCATAAGCTAGTTAATCATTCAAAAAATCCAGCCTCCCACACTCCACATTGCTAGCATCTATGCAGGTGCTGGCTATCAGGCTCTTGGATTAGGGTTTAGATCCAAGTATTCATCACACAAAGAAAGTAGTCCAGGGAGAGCCTAGGAGAGCCTAAGGGTAATCCAGGGGAATCCAGCAATCATAAATCACCCATTTTCTCTCCTCTGTTTCCACTTTCACCTGCCCCTTTCCAACATCTCCATACTTTCTCCTTTCCACCTCTCTGTTTCTCCACTCCTCCAATCTTTAATCAAATTTATCATGCCCGTCTTCCTCTTGTCTTCTTCTTGATACACAAATCAATCTCAATATCCAAAGACCTTTTGAAAAAAATCCTCTGATAAACTCCTTCAGAGCACCATCAACAAACATACACACTGCCACCATCTTTCAATAATAATAATAATAATAGGCATTGGACCATATTGCAAAAATACTTAAATACAGAGCTTATAATACAAACTATAAAGTGGAACAGGTGACTGATACTGCCTCATTCACTTCTCTTAATTGAGTGTAATTTCATTGTTCTGGGACAAAAGATTACTTTTAATAGAATGTGGATTTAAAAACACCACCATTACTTTGCTGAAGCTAAAAATATTTAAAATATATATCCAAAGTCCATACTTGGATTTGAGTAATACAAATTCTATTTTGTAATATCTTGTTTGATGAAAGTTTATATCCTCCTTTGTGATTTGCATGTTCTTTTTAAAAGAAGTACCCAGTTTACATTTTTTCCCATGGGCTAAACAGCTGTAATTGCAGCTTTAAAGCAGAGGTCAATTTTGAATTTAAGATCTTGGTTCCCCTGAGATTCCTATGTGGACTCTCCCTCATTCTTTTTCATTTGAAGTGAAATTAAAAGAGGAAATTAAAAATTAAATTTTAAATAGGTCTAATGTGATGATATACCCACTCCCCATGGGGAATGTTAGTGGATTAATTTCTTTCCTTGGAATCCCATTAAAAAATTAGGAGCCTTAGTTAGGAACAGAGGTTTTACATAGAATCCCACATATATGTAAATGGGAGCCTGACTAAAACATCGTGCAAGAATTTTTCTGACAGAGATTTAGAACTGAGACCAAAAAAGGCCACACATGCATTGAACAGAGTGAAAAGTTCCACTTAGACTAATTCAGGCAGTTACTGCAAAATTGCCCTTTAAAAAACAATCTTGGAGTTCTTAGAGAGGAAAGTATATACACAAGGGCAGAGACAGTAGCGCAGGCCAGCCACTATATTCAGCCTTGTGGTTGGGACAAATTCCTGAACAGGGATTCTAATAGGACTAACATTTCATATCATGCAAAAAAGTACAATGGTTATATGATTAAAAGTTCATTTCATCAGTTTTCCAGAAGATAAATAATATTTCATTTTAGGATTTTGTTATTTAAACGCTACTTTTTATCAAACCCATGTAATGATGGATTCAATTTGTTGAAGAAGCTGTAGCAGTTCTATTTTCTGGGTTATCTTGGATTGGTTTTCCTCATATCTACTGTATAAAAACTGAATCATTCCTAGAACATTCCTCTACCTCAGAATAAATATAGTTGTGATTTGTTGGTGTACTGTGATTATCAACACTCACGCTATCTTGGTTTTGGTTGTATTACACAACCAAATTAGCATCTGCCATTTTTGATCCTCTCCCTCTTTCCTTATAAGCAACTATAGGTTTTTGTTTTCAAAATCTAGAATAAAACCTGTATATGGTCGAGCACTATGAGGCAAGGACCAGTAAGCTCATTGCTTTCCTTAATCCTTCAGTCTTATCCACTGTTTTTCAAATTCCTGGCTTCATTTCTACCCTCACTAGAATTAATTTACGATACAAGTAGATTACTTATATTCAAGCCCCTTTCAAAGATCAAGCTGAAAAAGATTGAACCAAGTGGCAAAAGCTATGCATAATTCCCTCCTTAGAGGAACCAAAAAACTTGATCTGAATTTTAAAAAAGGCTGATGTTATGTTTACAGGAAATAAATATGGGGGCTCAGAGAATTAAGCAAAGTGTATGGAGGCTGTGAAGACAGACACTCATTTTTCCTTGCCTCCCCAGACTTTTTCGTTTGGTGAATTATTCAGTCACAGAGTTTCACCTTGTGAAGATAACAGGCACAAAGGGCACAATCAGAGGAAAGATAGACATTTTATGGATTTGAGATCAATTAAGATCCAAACTGCAGTAAATCAGTTCTGTATGTTAACAGAAAAATATAAATCATCTCCAAATGTCTGCTTTTCAAGCTACTGCAATCTTGTTTCCCAACATGTGGGAATTTGGCTATTTGATTCTACAGAGGAAAAAGTGGGCTCTTATATGCAGTCTTTAAAACAGACAAACAAGTTGGAGTTTGTCCCTTGTACTGATGTGAATGGAAGAAAACTGAATATTGAGGAACAAACTCTCTGGGTAGATTATAGCACCACTAAGGTTTAGAACAGAATAAATATGTTGGACATCAGTCTCACAAGATGTGCTATGTCTGATTGTCATTTTACATATTACAGGATTCTCATAAATGTTTAAAATCTTAAAACAAGAAAAAGTTTCACAACCATAAATCTCTATAAATTGCAAATGCAGCTGTATCCTTTGGGAAAATGAATAATTTCTCTAATAAATAATAACAGAGTCTGAGACAATAAGTTTTCAAACTATAGTTAGTGTCAAAATAATAGTTAATTGGTTGTGATGATGCATGGCTCTTTCTTCACTGCAAGATTTTCCCGGGGGAACCTAGAAGAGAAGATAATTCAGGGGACAGCAATATTGTTCTTACCAGAAAGAACTAGAATGTTTGGGACTCATATTTTTTGGAAAAAAAGACTAAGAATATAAGGGAGCATGGTGGAAGAGTGGTTAAGATGCTGGGCTTGTCAGTTGGAAGGTTGGTAGCTTGGCAGTTTGAGACTCGTATATTTTGGGAAAAGTGATTAAGAGTATACAAAATCACAATGCATAAAATAATGCATGAGATGGAGAATAGAAGCATGGATAACTTTTTCTTCCCCTTTCAAAACACTAGAACCAGAAATCATCAAATGAAGCTGACTGGAAGGTGGTTTAAAACATACACTTCCCACATATATAATTAACCTGTGGGGTTTATTACAAGATAGCCAATAACATGGATGGCTATAAAAGCAGCCTGGAAAAATTCACAGTCAATCAAGTCCTAATATTTTTGGATGGAAGCAATATGTGTACACTATATGAAGGATAGAAGGAGGACAAGTCTCCATCTCTTGCTTGCAAACATCCCAGAGGCATCTAGCTGGCTGCTATGAGGTTCAAAATAGAAAACAGCCATAGTCCAGCACTTTTTCCTCACATTGTCTGTTAAATGCCTCTGAGCATTTCCCAAAGCCTTTCTTTCTGGAAGAGACCGCAGATGAAGAAGAGAGGAATCTCTTTCCCTGAAAGATATATCTAGTTGTATATCATAGAAGTTCTATGGATCAGCTGCTTTACATGTTGTTTTTGAAGGAGGTCTCAACATTTGCTGTGGCTTTGTTCTTCCTTTTGCCTATGGTTACTGTGGACTTGGCTAGGTAAAGAGGGAGCATTTTAAAAAAAGCCCTAAGTGGCTTACCATTAATTGGGAGGGTTACTTCTTCCAGTTTGAGAACTATTTAATGGACAGCAATCAAGATGCTATATAGAATTTACAAAGACATAGGCTTACTATGTATTATATATTAGAAACTGCAATGAGTAGTGGTAAGATACAAAATACAACTATTTTCACATACTGGAAAGAACTGAGCAGATGTCAAAGTACTTTATTCACTCTCAGTATTTTTTAACAAAAATTCTGGCATAGAGATAGAACATAACCACATACATTTGATGAATACTTTATTTGTAGTTAAAAGATTACACACACACACATACTGTATATAAATTATAGTTAATTTTAATCATATTCAATTAATTAAATTAACTAATTAAAATGAATTAAAATAAGATATAATTATAATTAATTATAAGAGCTTAGTAGTTTAGAATCTATTTGTTATTCTTGAAAATAAATCCAATAGTTTTCTTAATACAGGCTATTTATACTGCTGTTCCAAATTATTCTTACAGATTTCATGATCATAAGTTGTTGGAGTTGCTGACATGTTAGGTCCCATCCTCAGTTAAATTGCACTTGTATGACAGTAACCACATTCATGAGATGCTGGCATTTAATTATTTCTAAGTATTAGTGTGTTACACCAACTTTTGTCGCATTGCTAGGTGCAGTGATCTGGCAGTTAAGCTGTTGAGCTTATTGGCTGGAAGTTTGACAATCTGTGTTCAAGACTCAAGTACCATTACAAATAACCTCCTGTTATTCGTCCCAGCTCCTGCCATCCTAGCAGTTCGAAAGCAAGCAAAATGCAAGTAGATATTAAATATTGCCTAACTTGGTGGGAAGGTAACAGCATTCCAAGCACCTCAGCGTATAGTCATACCAGCCACATGACCGTGGAAACATCTTAGGACAATGCTGGCTTTTCAGTTATGAAACAGAGATGAGCACTGCTCCCTAGAGTCAGACACAACTGAAAGGGGAAACCTTTACCTTTTTTAATATTTTTGTCAACATTTAAAATTCATAAAATAGTCTAGATGATAATGGTCCTGTTAGAAAATTTTGAAGGATAAGCATTTCAAACATCAGCTAAACTTTTTTTGATGTGGACAAATTAGAGAAATATCATTTCTGATTAAAGATTCTAATGACTTAGAATTTTAAGCACTTTGTCATTCAGATAGCTTTCTTTAACTTCATTTTGCAAATCTTGGATAATAAGCTAGAGCTTTTCACAATGTCATTATTACTAATGTTATGCAATTAATGTGTATAGCTATCTCAAACACAATCTCATTTCTTGATTTCTGATGCTTCGTTTTCCTTAAAAGCAAAGTTAAATCAAACCAACCTTTAAAAATTGACAGCATTAATAGAAAAACAAGCCATGGATGATAACAGAAGACAAATATCAAGGAACACAAGGTCAGACTTATTTGACTTATTATGTTTAAATAAGATCAAATCTGTCTTCCGCATCTTAGAAAAGGGAACTGTTGAAACAATTTTTGGACTTAAATGTTAAAAAACAATGTGTCTGTTCACATTTAAACTGTAGTCAAGAGTACCAGGAAAAAGTACCATTTTAACACAATATATAAATACATTAATACAAAAATCTTCATTACATATGTTGGAGAACCATATAATAAAATATCTGCTATTAAATAGATAAACATATTCATTTGTTGATAATTTAGATATTTTGTTTCTGAAGAAACTTACACTAAAGTATACAAGAGCTGGAATATATTTGTGGCATGATAATGGAGTTTCATAAATCGATGATTTAAATATAGGATACAACTAATGGAATTTTATAAATAGATGACTGACATATAGGATACATCTTTGTGGGAACAATGGCATAATTCAATATTCTCTTTTTATGTTGGTCACCCAGATGATTTAGAAACCCCATTAGTAGGAAATGAGAACTATAACCTTACTTTTCCCAGGAACTGGTATTTCACTTTGTTATGTATTCTGAAAGCCCAAATATTTTAAAGCCCTTTAAGAAGAAATATTTTTTAATGTGTGAATAATGTTAACAGAAGTAATACACATAACATCAATTCAATTTGTGTGCTATGCATTTTTAAATATGAACAGTTTGAAAGATGGGTAGTATATGGAACTGATCTCATGTAAAATAAATGTTTCTTAGTTGTGGATAACCAATGTTATAGTATAAAAGCAATAATGGATGCCTGCAAATCAAGACTGTTAAGGCAGTTAATTTCTTTTGTCTCCCCTGTGGCCTTTTTGAGCTGTGATTACTACAGAGATTAAAGAAGACTTCTGCTTGCCGAGAGTACAGTACATGTTGTATTCATGAAAAAAAGTTGGAATCCTTAAAAATTCTGACAGTAATATGAATATGATATGAAACTGCTAGAAAAAAAGTTATTCATCTAAAGATGAATTATGGGATTTGTGGTTATTTGAGCATAACTCTTTTGAGTTGGAGTGAACAGTAAGCAGTCTGTTTAGAAACAGCAGGAGCTTTAAGAATAATATGTTCCTCTTAACATAGGATAAGTTTGTCATACAATTTTATAGTACTAACAGTCTGTGTTTCAAAGAGAGCTCTTTGCTGATTTTTATCTTTCAATTATTATTTGGTCTTCCAAAATATAAAGGAAGGAATCATTCCTAGGCTGATTTTTAAGTTGTATATTCTCAACTTTTTCTATATAGTGTCAGAGACTTAAGTTCATCAAGGTTTGTATTAGCTAGTTTCAGTTGCTGAAAGATTGAAATTACTGTCTTTAACTGTATGGAGAAACTGTCTGGCTATTAGTCAAGTTCAGAATTAAGAGCAAAGTTTTCCTGAGACTGCAAAGGGAGATAACCAGCCAATGTATCATCTTCTTATAATTCCCCGTAGTGTCAACTTCACATTGCAGCTTATCTTTATCATTGATATTCTTTGCAAGGAATCTTTGATTTTTGAGCAAGGAAATTAAATGTGTTTCGAGTATAGTAAGAAATAAAAAAAACTTTCCTGTTGCACAGTAATAAATCATTAGTTTTCTGTTGTTTGAAGTTTTCTTTTCGTAGCTAGAAAGTTGAACTTCTCCTATGTTGCTTTTTGTAGCTTTACCAATGTTGGATAATTTGTTAGTCTAAGTTTCCATCTTCAGCAGTCAAAAGGAGGAGTTTCTTGAGTAAAGAAGCTGTCAAAAAGTAACAGAAACAGCAGGAAAGGGTAAGAAAGGGAAATCAAGAAAGTTGAGGCATTTTGTTTCTGCCCCTCTAGACTTGGTTGTATTGCTATCATTCATTTCTAGACTAACATACATGTGCTTCCTCTGAGCAAGGATAGTTAATACCAAACCAAACTAAATTAGAGTGAGTTACCTAGATGGGTTTCATAGTATATCTTCATCAGTTTAATGCAATAATTCTTCCAAAGAAAGATCATTCTTTGTTTCATGAAACAAATTCAGATCTGTGTACTGAAGTTCTAACATCAGACAACCTAAAGAAAATCAGTGGAAAGCAGTGAGTGGAGGAGTCAGTTCCTATGGTGTGATGCTTGTTTAAGTACCTGCTAATTCGAGTGGAGATGAAAGCCATGTCAGATGTTTGCACTGACATGCTGAGCTGCTCTTTGGATAGGCTCCAATCTGATTTCTTTCCAGCCTTTCTCTTTGCTCATAACAAACCCTCTGTGCTGCATGGCTTTGAAAATACAGCTCCCTCCTTCTGAGTATCTCTTTAGACAAGCAAAGCAGCATTGTACTTCTTTTTACAGATCATATGCATAATGTGAGATTTTCAAAAATCCCAGTCTAGTTTGCAACCAATAAATAAAAC
>JANHZU010000569.1:51774-69161 GCA_032468055.1 Acrochordus granulatus
AAAAAACAACTAACTGAAAGTAAAATTTTATTTCAATATTTTTTGTCAAATTCTTGAAACCAAGGCCATGTTTTTCAAGAGTTTAAATCTCAAAAGACTTATTATAGCAGCTGTTCTGAAGATGAAATAGTTTGTATTTTGCTAATCTCTGTCAGTTTCTCCCACTTTTATCCTAAATTCCATTTTCATATCCAGATCCATTTTTATACATAGAACAAAAATACACAATTTATATGTTTTTCCTGAACTCATATATTTTGGTACATATTTTTCTCTAATATGTGCATTTTGAGTATTATCTCAATTACATGCAATTTGATGTTGCATGGTTTCCTTAATATGTGTACGTTAAATGCATCTTGTTTTTGTTAAAAAGAGCATTATATTGCCAAGTTCTGAGAAGTGCAGACATGGATGGATAATCATGTCTGGTGTGTGAAGTGCTTATGGGTAGTGCAAATAAGATTAGTTCTTAAAAATTCAAGTAAAACAAAATCATGGCTAGTTTGGAAAACAGAGAGTGAAATCCAACATGATGTTTAATATTAATACCAGATAAACTCTTAATTTTGCTGGAAAATTTATCAGTTATAATACACAGTATATTGTCTAAAACAATAACACAAACTTTAACAAATGAATGAATAAATAAAAAAAAATATTTGGGTGGAATCCAATGTTATCCTGCTGGACATCTGCTAACCCCACTGGCATTTCTCCTTCTTTTCTTTCCTCCCCAATCACCTATTGCTGGAGGGCTGGGATGTAAAAAAAGTTTTGCTTTTCAGAGAGATGTATTTTTTTACAGGCCAAACAAAAGCACAATATACACATTTCCTTCTTACTCTTTAATTATTCTCATTAGTTTTTTGCAGCTTGCCACATGCAAATTCACTTTGCATCCCCCTGTATGTTCAGAAGCAACAATATTTTAATTGCCCTGCATATTAGCAAAACAATCCTTTCTGAATAGCATGGTTTCAATTATTCTGTTGCCTTTAAACTTATCCCTAGGACACAAAGGAAGGAGCTTCATTTTCTCTTCCCGGGGCTTTGTCTGGGAATATTAGGAAGATGGAGAGCTTCCAGGTATTTCTTTTAATCTGTAGTGATATTTCACGTAAAACAGTAATAAAAATTCAAAAGGAAGGTGTCATGCCAGCAAGTTTAAAACATATCTCTACCTCCCCTCCTCACTGTGGTGCAAATTTTCTTTCATTTGGGAGTATTCCCTCTTTTTAGGCTTCCTCTGCAATTTGAAATGATACCACACAAAAGTTTACCCGTCATCTACAATTTAGTTTGCAAGCCTCCTTCATCATTGGTCCTACCTTCTTTTGCATCACTTCTGTACTTTCCTCACAGCAAATGAATGTCTGAAGTAAGGAATCTGTAATATCAGGGTAATCCCCTGATCAGGTCTTGTTTGCCCAGGCTTTTTAATCACTTGAGGAATCTGGAAACACTTTGGGGGTCCTGGAGGTACAGAGATTAAGTTTCCTGCTTTACATCTTTCTTTGGCACACGTAGAATGCTGGACAGAGGCAATTAGGTTGCCCTGCAAAAAAATGGGTCTGGAAGTATGGTCTCACGTTCCCTGTCATCCAAGGTTGGCTTCCAACTAAGTGCCACTTTCTGAGGGTTTGCAAAAAAAAATCAACACAACCACCCTTTATTATACTAAGCTTTATAGCAGAAACCACCTTTCATCAGTAAGTGTAAAGAACCCAAGAACTCTTTTCCTTATACTTTTTATCCATGTCAAGGGTTTTTTTGGGGGGGGAAGATAAGAGAGGGGAGAGAAAAAAAAATACCTGAGTAAATTGCCAATAAAGCTTCATCCTTTTGGCTTTGGCATAACTACATTCAATAAGTCTTGGTCTGCTGTTCACATCAACCAGGCATCTGTTGTCATCATCGTCAATGGTAGGACTAAGAACACCCACATGGATCTGTTGGTTACCTGTATAGTAGACATTCTGCAAGAAGAAAGCAGAAGGTAGATCAGGAAGACTTTCCATCAGAAACTGATGACAGGTGTTAATATGAGGCATCAGGGAAAGGACACATCTGCATAGTTTAATCAGTTCCTCATTTTTTCTCAATGTAGTTTTGCATCATATTTGTTCAGATTGCAGTTTAGGTTGGCATGAAAACTGTAACCCATTGTCAAGCTTTTGTCTCATTTGATGAAAACAGTTTTCACTAATATATTTATTTTCCCTAAAATTGTTTGCAAGCAATACTCTTTTCTTTAAAATAGGCATAGTTGTTCACCATATGATGAGAGAGCTGCATCATTAATTCAGAAAGTTATGAATACCAAGCTACAATTGGATTAGACTTGGAAACATCATTTTTCCAGTCGGAAGAGGGGTAACATTTACAAATGATTTTTGGTACATTTTTCAAAGGAGTCATCAAGGAACTATTTTTCAAAGCAGCAGATCTTTTATACATTTTTGTATTATACCTGTTGTAGAGAATAAAGCAGTGATTATACTTGTACGGTTCAAATACAGAAATGTCATTTTGATTAGAATAACATGATTTGAGCATTATATCACCCTGAACATCCAAGAAGGAAGGACCATAATTGGGTATAAGGACTTTTGACGCAAGACAAAATTCTGACAGCAGGACTGAAAATTAATCTTAGAAAAGAGGTTCCCTAATAACCCATGAAAAAGCAAATACAAAATTCGAAGGTAACACAATGTCAAATCAAGGAGTAAGAACATGTCTGAAGGGCCCACTGAGTGATACATCTGATATTTTATCCAATTCTTCCTTGAGTAGATTGGCAAACATCTTATGTTTCTCTTATTCCTTCCAGTATCTGCTATTCTTGAAATCTACTCCTTTTGGAAATAGAGCCTTCCAGCCTCTATTTTGGAAATAGAGCCTCACTTAGAACTTTCTTCTCTAAACCTGCTGACTCCCCTCTATTAGGAAACTGTGCTCAATAATTTTGTCTATCTTTATTATCTTTCCCTGTAATGGAACATAGTGGGCTGGATTTCCAGGCAGAAGGGGTGCATTTTAGAGGATTTTGAGGCAGCTCAATTCAGATAGTTTGTGTGAGAGAAAGAGGATAAAGACAGCCTCTTCCTAATAGTTTCAGTATATGTGCTTGATGTAGTCAATAGATGTTTCAGTTTGGCAAGAGTTTGTCCATAGGTGTGGAACAATAAAGAAACCTGCTTGGAAGAATCACATTTTTTCTTTGTTTTTGGTGCCTGACCTTCCCCCATCCTCATGCAACACCTTTGACTTTATTCCAAATTCTGAAGTTGGGTGTGGGGGTACTGTACTTCCCAATAATTTAATTTTTTAATTTAATTTGTTTAATGTATTTATTTTCAGAATTGGAATGTAAATTCATTCCTATTTCTATATTGTTTGTTTTTATTTTTTTGTAAGGAGGAGAAAAAATTACTGTAGCCTTCATAACATTTTGATCCAACGCTCAACAGATTGGTGCTATGATGACACTTCTTTCTCTTTTTTTCCACTGGAAATTAATACATTTGCAGAGATTTAATTTCTGTATTTCTACAGTCTGATTGGATATAAGCTAGAAAATAACATCATTCAGGAGAAAGGGGTACTATATCCATTCATATGCCCACTTATGATATAATCCATGTGTTAGTGGAAGAAAGTCTTATATATTGCTAACTACTTTTATGTTATCATGCAACATCCAATCTCACTCATAAGTATGGCACACTACAGTAAAGCAGGATAGATCAATGAGTGGTTTTGATATTAAGCTGCAAAGATGAAAATGGGTTGGTCTTGAGATCTCTCTACATTGCACATAAATTTTAAGCTGTTTGATAATTTCAGAGATAACCTCTTCAAATTCTTCACAATATTTTGTTTCAAGTCTTTTCTACTCTTTGACATGTCATCAATCAGATGTCATTCAATCAAATAATCTATTCTACTATCTTGACTCAGCTTCCAACTTTAGATTTCAACAGATGGAATTCCTAGCACAGTCTTCTCAGCATGACTGCTGATATACAAATTATTACACTTATGTCAGGCTCATTCAATCATACATTATTCTATTGGAATGAGCCTCTGAGAAGCAGCCAAGCAAGTGAGTGATAGGTAAGATGATGACTGCACCATCTTCATCTTGTTCCACCATCAGACCTTAAACACTAGAACCATGTCAATCTTCATACCAACTGTTTTTGAAACATTTGCAGAAAATGCTATCTTATCAGACATGTCATTATTTTTTTGAATCTACTGTATTTATTATAGTTATAATGTATATAACTGACAGCTGGTTTACATGTTTAATTTCTTTTCAAAATTCAACATAAAACAAATTACAAGGATAAAGAGCTCATATAAGAGATGAGTCTTGCAAATGAAGATGAATATACATTACTAGTGTTTTTTTTCAAGTAGATCACTGTCAGCATATAAATAAAAATATTAATTACATTTAATCTTAGGCCACTAGAAGTCCCTTTCCTTTGGCTTGTAACAACATCATCCTTTTAGTTATCTTAGATAGAAGACACAGGAAAATCTTTGAGAGTGGCAAATGGAATCCATTGAACAGATTCTTCATTACTCTATCTCTAGAGGTATTTGTAGGACCTCATTCTTCTTTTATTTTCTAAGACACCAAGATATACAGATCAATATTATGTTCCTTCTTACTTTCTGGTTGCAACTTTTTTAGAATATATGTTTGCTGGGTCTAGCATTGTTCTGTGCAATATTCAACAAAATCTGACAATTTGCAAAAGTTAACCTGATTCAGTATAAATTATTATTATGAACTATAGTATTTGTAATGTTAGATATTTAGTACTATAATTTTCTTACTAGAACTTACCCTTTTATGGATTTTTAGATAGTATATTTATATAGTTATTTTATTTTATCACTTTTATTAAGTCCATATTCATTCTTTCCTTTCAGTTTTAATTTAGATTATAATTAATCCTATAACAATTTGGAGATCTTAATTTCATAGTTATTTTGTAATTCCTATGTTCTATCTCTAATTTTTATGATTAGTTTTTGTTCCTTTGAGGCATACTTTTAATGCTATAAACTTTAATTTTATAATTTATATGTTTCGCCTAATGCTGATAAATGACTGAATTAAAGATGGATTGAATTATATTTATTCAATTCTAATCCAATTAAAATACTGGCCTATATTAGCATAAATCAGAAAGAAAACCTGTCTAGGTTTGCCAAGCTTTCCTCCCAAGGAGCAAGCGTCTTTTGATTTCATGGCTGCATGTCACCATCTGAAGTGATCTTGGAGTCCAAGAAAATAAAATCTGTCACTTCTTCCATTTCTTCCCCTTCTATTTACCAGGAAGTGATGGGACTGGTTGCCATGATCTTAGTTTTTTTAAATGTTGAGTTTCAAGCCAGCATTTACATTATCCTTTCACCCTCATCAATAGGCTCTTTAGTTCCTCTTCACTTTCTGCCATAGAGTGGTATCATCTGCATATCTGAGATCACTGATATTTCTCTTGGCAATCTTACTTCTACCTTGTGATTCATCCATTCCACATGATGTATTCTGTATATAAGTTCAATAAGCAGGGTGACAATATATAGCTTGTCATACACATTTCCCAATTTTGAACCAATTCATTCTTCCATGTCCAGTTCTAATTGTTGCTTCTTGACCAGCATACAGGTTTCTCAGGAGACAGGTAAGGCGATCTGTTATTCCCATCTCTTTAAGAACTTGCCACAGTTTGTTGCGATCTACACAATCAAAAGCTTTAGAGTAGCCAATGAAGCAGAAACAGAGGCTTTTCTCTCCTGCTGTCTTCATGATCCAGTGAATGTTGGTAATTTGATCTCAATTTCCTCCTCCTCTTTGAGTCCCAGCTTGTATTTCTGGTAGTTCTCAATTCATATACTGCTGAAGCCTAGCTTGTAGTATTTTGAGCTTAACCTTGCTAGAGTGTGAAATGAGCACAATTGGACAGTAGTTTGAACATTCTTTGTCATTGCTCTTCTTTGTGATTAGAACATAATCTGTAGCCACTGTTGAGTTTTCCAAATTTGCTGGCATATTGTGTGCAGCACTTTAACAGCATTATCTTTTCGGATTTTAAATAGTTCACCTGGAATACCATCACCTCTGCTAACTTTGTTGTTAGTAATGGTTCCTAAAACCCACTTGACTTCATACTCCAGGATGTCCATTGTGGTTATCAGGGACATTTTGATATTTCTCTTCTTAATATTTTCTGCTTCTGTTAGGTCTCTACCATTTTTGTCCTTTATCATGCTCATTTTTGCAGAAAACATTCCCTTGATATCTCTGATTTTCGTGAAGAGATCTCTAGTCTTTCCCAATCTATTGTTTTCCTCTATTTCTTTGCATTGTTCATTTAAGAAGGTCTTCTTATCTCTCCACGCTATTCTCTGGAAATCTGCATTTAGTTGGGTATATCTTTCCCTTTCTCCCTTGCCTTTCACTTTCCTTCTTTTCTCAGCTGTTTGTAAAGTCTTATCAGACAGCCACTTTACTTTCTTGCATTTATTTTTCTTTGGAACGGTTTTAGTAACTATCTCCTGTACAATGTTACACACCTTCAGGCAGTCTGTCTACCCAATATAATCCCTTAAAAATACATTACATCACCATGTGTTTATATTATTTTTCAAGCATTTTCAGATAGTGATAAAAAAAAACCTTAATAGATGGTCATTTCTCAAAATTGAATAATCAGAAGCTAAATTTTGTGAAAAGACTATTCAAAGTTCAAAACATCATGATAAACAAACAGTGCAAAGCCTTAAGATGTTTTCCATTTATAAAACTTTCAGACTGTAAATTACTGGATCAGGATTTGTTAAAATGATGACATGATCTATCCCTTGATCCAGTTACATATGATTTATTTTATAAACATATAATGATTTGACAGTAATGACAATGGGCTTTCTAAAAAGCTCTCTACCAACAAAAATACATAATTAAATACAAGCCTTTTGGTCTTTCACAGTTAACACTTAATTCAATGACTTGTTACATCTGTTTATGCTGTATTTTCATACTTCACAGTTTGTTTATATGTTAGATCTCAAAGATGTGCAAGGCCTTGTTACATACTGCTTTTAGAGAATAAAGTTTGTTGGGGCAAGAGTTTGGTTAGGCCCTGTGTCATTCCCTCTAACATTAAATTATTAATTTCAATTAAATATTAAATTCATACATTTATTATTCATACATTCATTTATCACATAGTATAACTCTAGCACATACAGTATTTTCAATGTTTTGGATTTTAATATTTTTCCTCAGCCTTAGGCAGCAAGTTTGATAACAAGGAACTGTGAAAGTTGTCAGCCAACCTTTGATCTAAAATATTTCTTTCTTCACATTCTTAGCCTGATTCAGAACTTCTTGAAATATTCAGCTGAAGAGTCCTAAGTTTACTTTAAAGTCATTTGGCTGAAATCTCTTTGTATAGACCAATATTTCTCAACCTCAGCAACTTTAAAATGTGTGGTCTACAGTTCCCAGAATTCCCAGCATGCTGGATGGGAAATTTTGGCAGATGGAGTTCATATATCTAAAACCACATGCTGAGTCTGGAAACACTGGTGTAAGACAACCACACCAACTGGACAGAACGTTGATTGCTGAGTGTTACTAATATTATGGTGTATTAATTATTTCAGTGCTTCCTTGTTACACATCACTGACTATATCTGATCTGCAAAAATCTGGATGACCACTCTTTGCTGCATCGAGTGTCTGCTATGGATGAAGACTGCTCTGATCATCACAAAATCACTTAAGCCTGATCAGTCATGTAGCAAAAAGTAAAATAAAATTTTAACTTAACACAAGATGATTAGGTAAGTGGCCAGCTTAAAGCAATATATACCAATGTCCAGTCAGAAAGCTGCATCCAGTTCTTATGCTAACCTTGCAAGATGAAACCCACTTTAGAAAATAGTATAGCTGTGTATTTGGAATGAGTGGATTAAATGATATTGGGGTAGCCCTCTACTATTTTGCTTAGCATGATACTGTAAAACCAAAGTTTGGACTGCTTAATTTTTTTGAACAATTCTGCATCAATAAAATTTCTGATACAGAACTAATGCAAGACGGTTATACAGTTTAATTATTTTGATTTTAAGGAACTTCAAAACAATCTAAAAGTTTAGGTCATATGGAAGTACAGCAAAAAGGATATTAAGAGTCTGTCAGAACTCTTGCTTTTCTTTTTCTCCATTTTTATGTTGAATATTCAGGGGAAGACTGAAAATTATTTCTACCCAGTTGTAAGTCTCATTGTGTTCAATTGGTTTTCAGCCAGGGAATGCCCTTCGGATTTGAGGGTTAAAGACTGAATACCATATTACATAACATGAGAATTGGTTTGAATCAAATCAATAAAAGCGCTTTGGGTAACTTACTCCTCTCATTCTAACTCAGTAAGGAAATAATACATGAAAATATATATTAAATGATTGTAATTTATAATAGAAACAGTTTCAGATTGGAACATATGTTTTCTCTCTTTCTGAAGAGAGAATTTACTGTTCGGAAACAATTATTTGCTTTTAATATGGCTCTCCTAATAGGGCTGCAAAAATCAGGATGTTCATGAGATGGCAACAAAGAAACACAGACAATTTTAACTCTTTATTGTCATCCATTTGGGCTTCTGGCTTTTGCAGCCTAGATATGGTAATCCTACTTTTCAGAAAGGAAGACTCAGCTTCACAAGCTTGAGATGTGGAAAGGCTCATAGTGGAAGTTCTCTGAAATCAGACTTCCGATGTTAGATAGACAGCATTATATTAGATAGTTGCAGATCTTTCAGTGGATCCTTCACTTCATCAGGGATTGAAAAACCACACCTCTTTGAATAGTGGCACAAAATGGTCACTTACTTCTAGTCAGCAAACCAGTCATATTGGGTTCAGTGGTTGTGCCTTTTTACTGAAGGTAACTCAGGATCAATAGTTTGTGGTCTGACATCCATAAAAAAGGAGATATTTTGGGAATACTCTGAGAGCAGACCCTTAGGATCTAAACCCATCATGTCTTTGAAATAGATGCTCCAAAATGGAGTGAGAGGGAAATCCTGGAGCTGGCATAGTTAATTTCCCATTAAAAATTAAAGGAAAAACATTATTATTTCCTTTTCTTCCTCCTGTTGTTGAGGAGCTTTACGTCCTGCACAAATGTAGCTAAATTGATTCCTTTGCCCTTTGGATTTCTCCAGCAAATTGGCTGGATGACATTGAATTTATTTCTGAGTAGTTAAAAATGGAGCTCTTAGATTCCTTTGATTTTTTCCCTTTATTGAATCAATCTTTGAGAATTATCTGCATTGATCCATTTGTAATTAAAGACTATACCATGAGATGCCAAAACACGAGCACATAATTTCCTATTTTATTTCATTTCTTTTGTCCTTTAAAGCAAGGGTGCATGGTCAATGTCAGCGTGAGAACTGAATGTTGAAGGCAGAACAGAGTCTGTTTTAGGATGGTACTAGGAAGCTGGGAAAGAGCCTGCAGGTGTTCCCCATCTACTTCCCAACCTGTTAATTTAAAGGATTATCTTGGGATTTTAAAGGAGTGTACTTTGCTCATTTGTTCTGAAACATATTTTGTTAGGATAGTGCATTTCTTCAGAGCTGAGAGTAAAAAGGTCTGTGCCTTTTTACTGAAAGTAACTTAGGATCGATAGTTTGTGGTCTGGCATCCATAAAAAAGGAGATATTCTGGGAATATTCTTTGAGAGCAGACTCTTAGGATCTAAACCTATCATGTCTTTGAAATAGATGCTCCAAAATGGAGTGAGAAGAAAAGCACACAAGGATGTGAATAGAGCGCCTGTGTGTGACTCCTTAAGACCTTGACCCATTTCCCCAGGATCGTGAGGCTGCCCTCTGCAGTTGGTGAGGTTTCCTGGGAAAAAGTGTGCTTGGTTTAAGGAGTAGTCTACGGGTGCTCCGTTCATGCTCTTGTGTAATCTGAAGCATCTCTTTGCTTTGAACCAGAAGTGCCACCTGGATGTAATAGTAATTTGATGAACAAAGCAAAAGAAAATTAAAACCAATTCCCTTTCTTCATCTGAGAACTACTGGAGTTTCCTTGCTGCTGGAATCTCCCTCCTCCAGTCACTGAACAGAACCATTGACAGACAAGATAAAATTATTTCTATAGCTGGAATATGCTAATGAGCCTGTGGCTTTCTAAGCTTCTTTTGCGATCAATTACAGTACTCTGTAAGGTGACTTTTAACATTCACATTTCTTCCTTGGGAAAAACAGTTTGATTTTTATTTTTAATATTTTTAAAAGAAATATTTGTCTTTCACGTAGTACAATAACACACTACATTTTCCCTAGGTCTCTAGCCTTGCCTTCCACATCCAATTAAATCAGATATGTAGAAATTTGTAGATTTCCTGCACCAAAGGGTAATACAACACAGTGCTATAGAAGGGAGGGAATTTAAACTGAAGTTTAAATGGCATACATTTTATTTTTAATTACCATTTTAATAATATTTTAAAGTACTATTTTAATTATTTTTAAAGGTTACTCCTTTGAAGCCATATTTTTACTGACTGCAAATCAGGTATTTAGTGTGCAATATATTATAATATTTAATTATTTTTAATATTTAAAAATAGGCATGAAGTAGTACCCCGGTACCCCATGAAAGTTGCCTTCATTGAAGCAATTTTCTGCAATTTGTCAACATCACCCTTGTAATAGTAACATGATATTTGGTAAATGGCACTTTGGTGTACTGGTATTTTAGTTTATTTTGGTTATTTTAAACTAAATGTATATGTGGGTGCATGTGCATGCATGTATAGGTACATATCATAATTCAGCATCTTTTCAGGTAGCACTTTGGAGAAAGAAATTGCAGGATATAAATTAAACTAAAAGAAATAGGTTTTTGAGACTATATCTGGTACTTTAATCAAAATAAATACAATGTATATTTTAGCCTTGAATTTGAGACAAATTCCAAACAAATACATCAGGGTGTTTTTTGTTTTTCTGTCTACAACTATAAACAATGTATAGATTTCCATGTATATTCCATATATATTTATGGGTTTCTTACATTCTGCCTGTCATCACATAGAAAAGGGCTCTTGGAAATTATTCCAATAAAGTGTGGCTTTCCTGATGCTTTCTGCTGGCATAATATATGAAAAGATTTAATAATATAGATTATGTATTTTTCCTTGTGCATTCTATGTCTGTTTGGTTTGGATACTGAAGGCACTCAAAGACAGCTTTGAAAATAGAAAAATATCTTTCTGAATCATACTAGGAATGATTTGTTACATTGTACAAAGGGTTTTTGGTTTATTTATATGTTTATTAGTGAGAATTTAATAATAAACTATCCCCAAATACTCAGTGTAAACAGTGCTTTTATATCTTGAAGTAGTTTGTTGTCTTCTTGTACATTAACTGCTCTGGCATTTCCAGAAGAATACTTACTAATATACATACCAGTTAATTTCACTTCATTATCTTCTCCTGCAGGTATTCAAATTAATAAATCAGGAAAAATTATAATGCATAGGTTGAAATTACAGTAGACCAAGAAGTGTTAAAACAAAACCCAGGCAAAATCAAATACAAAGAAAGATTTAAACAAAACAAAGCAGGTTTTACTGGATAGTATTTAAAATTGGAACTACCAGTTGTGCTCTATGATTTTATCTAGTTTTCTCTAAACTAGACCTGTCATACTTGGCTACAAAATTCTATTGACAGATTAATTATGAATCATCAAATTGATGTTGACTGTTAGTGAGTGCATAAATATATTTTCTCCAGGACAAACTGTTGCCAGCCTAAGGGCGGGGGTGGGGAAGCCAAGAAACTACTGAATGGTACCAAAAATATACATGCAAAAATTTTAACTGTTCAGCTGAATTATGGTAGGCCTAATCTAAATAGGAAAGGAGGTGAATTATTCTAAGTACTTATGTTTTATCTAAAATGAATATTTAGGGAGAAAAGCTACAAAAGAAGACATGATTATAATTAATGTTCCTGACTTTTTATCAGGCCACTCAGTTCTAGGAGACTAATTAAGATAAATAATTGGAATATTATCATTCCGCATCTCAGCATTCTCATGCATCTGCTTTTTCTAGGAACTATAGTATCGTTGTTGCATGAGTAGGAAGCACAGTATATATTAGTTCTTGCTGTGTGATTCCTGTTAGTCCATGATTGTGATGTCTATTTCTAATCCTTGTATCACATCAGAGGTGACCAACCTTTCTGTAGTCAGGAGTTCTGTTTTCAATTTTTTTATTATTATGTTCTATTTCTGAAAGCATCAGAGTACATATTTTGTGGCAGGATGATGACATCAAAATGGGTTGAAAGTTTTCAGACCTTTTGGTGGTGGAGTTGAAGGGGCTTAAAAATGAGGAATAGTAATGCATTTATTTATTATTTACTTGTGTTCACTTGCATGCTGCCTCAATCACAGAGTGACTCTCAGTAGCTGACTAATACCAAACCTTACAGAACCTTAATGCAGCTAATATTTTTGCATGTTTGGGGCTTAATTTTTTGAAAAAAAAAAAGGATTTTGGCACTGAGAATCAGCCAACAGAACAAAATTCCCATTTCCTGAAATATTCTTATGAAAAGCTGTGGGTGAATATCAGTTGCTTTGTACTACAATTTCCATTCTTCTCTACCACTGGCTATGCTATTAAGTTATGACAGAAGATATAGATGTTACATTGCCCATCCATGGAGTAAGTGAGGGTAACCACATATTCATTTTATATTTTTAAACTTCAGTAAAGTTCAGAGGGAGCCATCAATGTAATAATCATAGAGGTCTGCAGAGGGGAAGGGATGGGAGGAGACAAAGTGACAAAACATTATGATGCAAATCTCATGGCTTGATATCAGGACTCAAGTGAAAAAAGCCAAAGTTTGCATCAGTTTTATCATTTTTGTATCTTCAAAGTTAACTGTTGTTCAGTCGCTAAGTCATGTCCAACTCTTGGCAATTCCATTGACCACAGCACGCTAGGCCTCCCTGTTCTCTACTGTCTCCTGGAGTTTGCACAAATTCATGTTCATTGTGTTGAAGATACTATCTAATCATCTCATTCTCTGCTGTCCCCTTCTCCTTTTGCCTTCAACCGTTCCCAGCAACAGTGAGCCCTCTCTTTGCATTAGGTGATCAAAGTATTTGAACTTAAGTTTCAGCATCTGTCTTTCCAATGAACAGTCAGGGTTAGTAACAGTCAGTCTAGTAGCAAATGGCTAAAGCTAATAATTGAAATGTTTTGCACTGTTCCTATATTAAAAAATATTGTTTCTTGGCTTTAAACCTGCAGTACACCAATTATGTTTTGAAGAATGGCAACTAGACAGCATTTTAAAGAATTTTAAAATTCTTTAAATTTTAAAAATTTAAAATTTTAAAATTCTAGAATTTTAAAGAAGTTTTATATGGTTACATTTGACAGGAGGGGTTTCTTTTTCATCACACTGTGAAGCAGATTACATAAAATTCAGAAAAGTCTCCCTGTGCTTTTTTGTTCAAGTTCTGAGAACTAGTGGTTTCTCTACCTCCTTAACGTAAGTACTATAGTTCCAAAGAATTATGCAGTATGGATGTGAACACTTCAAAAACCAGTGCCAAGGACTAAATCAGTGGTTTAGTACTAAAATAGCCAAACAAAAGAGCACATTGGAATTGGCAGCTAATAAATTCCAATAAGTACGTTTTCAGACTTGTATGAATTTTTTGCGGGGTGGGTGGGCATGGAAGTACTGATACTTTAAGAGTGCTATTAACTTTATGGAACTGGATTCCAGGAACTCCATTTTAGCCTCTAGTAGAAGTCTCAAAAAGATTGGTCTACCTTAATGAATACTAGAGGACTGTGGTTGAAAAGTTATATGAGATCCAAAGTTCTTCTTCCAGGCAAAAGAACAAGAAACTATGCAATCTTTGAATTATGATAAAGCAACATAAGTCTTCACTTTAAATAAAATAAGGGATGATTCATATATTCCTTGTAAATTTTCTTGATCCTCTGCCCAGTATAGGCACTAGAAAGAACATTTTCTTGTCATCTTCATATTCAGGTTTAAAACTTCACATTCAAGAAATATTTGAAGGACAGAAAAATCACTGGCTTAAAAATAATAAGTGTAACTTACTCTAGTTTTTAAATATTTACTTTGAAAGCAAATTTTAATGGTTATTTTTAAAGAGATGTAATTTATATGTATTTAAAGTGCATTTCTAATATACAAAACATTTCAACAATAGTAGTTTATTTCACTTAAAATATAGCCCTGCAATTTTTTACTTGGAAACAAGTTGAACTGTTTTGCAGCACCTACTTTCATATGAGTCAAGAGATCTGCAGATTCAGTGTCTTTGAATTTAATCTGCCAGCCATGAAATGAGATGCTGCTTGAAATGAGATTCCAGAAGTGCAAGAACAGAACTTGGTATCTCCCTTGACACCCAAAGTGTTAACAGAGGAAGAAAAGAAGAAGAAACCATGAAATCCTACTATAACCATCATACACTTATAATTCAAATAAACAAAGAATTCTTGTTTCAGTACAAGATAGGAAGTGAAAGATAACCTGTAAGCCACCATTGGAATAATTTTTCTGAAAGCTTTCCAAAGCTTTATCAGATTCCCATGTATCTAAAAGCTTGACTTTCTAAAAATGACCTTTATAAAAAGTATATAATGAGTTGTGAAAGTTCTTCTTTAAACCCTAGCTATTCAGTGTTTAGGAAAGCTTTTGTACACAAAAATCTATTTAATTCTCAAGAGACATGACATTTCTTCTGCCTCTTCAGTTTCCATGCAGAGTGTTGTTAATTCATTCTCATGTCTAGAGACAGTGTTCAGCTAAGAGGACAGAAGAGGTTGGCCATGCTCAGGGTATCAGTATCCTGTTGACTTGGATATGTAGATAACATCCTTCTATGGATGTGAACATCAACACAAGAGTATCAATAGGTTTAGGTGAGTGTGCTCTCAGAAGATGACTCAGTGGAGCTTTTTATGTTTCCTTTCTCCAGCTTGAGATTAAGCAAAGGCAGAATTTCCAAAGAGAGGAAGAAGGACAATCTGAAAATTTAGATCAGCACAAATAGTGCTGATCTAAATAGAAATGTGCAACTTTACAAATAAAAAGTTTTATTCTGCACCATCATAGATAACCAGAGTGTAGATTTAATTAATAAGTAAAGAGCACTTCAGGCTGAAAAATATAGGCAAGGAAGAAGAGGTTAATAACATTTAGAGACACTCCACTTTGATGACTTCACTAATAAAGCTAGAGGCTCCTATCATTGTTTCCAAGATTCGTGGATTAAAATACTTTATTGAAATCTGTGTGAGTCTTGCCTCTTTGACTGTGCATTCTGTTTCAGTGCTTGACACCTGTCTGCCATAACCCATCACTCTAGAGAGTTTCTTGATAATCAAGTGATCCTCAGGTTTTGAGAGAAGGGTGTACCTACAGAGAGCTGTAATGAAACAAATGAGAAATCCCCTGCTCTATAGAGACAATGCTATCCATGTAGATGCAACCTTTGCCAGAGAAAAGAAGATAGTTTGAATAAGCCTACTGAACTGATAAAAGGTAGTTCCTAATGGCAATGACATTCTGAGATATACTTCTAGGCATTGGCTTCCTATTGTTATTTACACCCCCTTTTATTTATTTATTATTCTGTCTTTATTATTTCTATAAATAACTCAAAGTGGTGAACATACCTAATTCTTTTCCTATTTTCCTCATAATAGCAGCCCTGTGAGGTGAGTGGGCTGAGACAGATGGGAAGAAGGCTTTCATAATATTCTGAACTCTCTTTATACTTCTCTTAATTGCCTTCATTTATATGTCACCTTTCTGCTCTAATCACCAACATGGTTTTTCCCTGAATAACTATCACAGCACAACCACCAGTATTTAATAATATGCTGGTATGCAAGTAGAATAAATTAAATAAATAAATTAGCTAAGTTTTTTCAGTGACTTACCCACCATGACATCAAGGGTCACAAATGGTTTAAATCCTCATAGTGTATCTATTAAATTGTATTTACTTAATTTGTTATTAATTTTTTGTTTTGGTGTGCATCACTCCTTACCATTTTCAATTTTCTAGCCCATTCATCCAGCCAGAAGTTCTTCATTGTTTCAATTTTCCCTATATGAATAATTTGATGTTATTTGAAAGCTTAGCTCCTTCACTACCCACCACTAGTTTGATTATTTAAATAGTTTACATCCCAATAAAAATCCTTTGGGGAACCCTAGTACTTCTTCAGTTACAAAACTCATCAGTTTCCCTTGCCTCATTTCTGTGTCTATTCTTAACAATTTACCAATCTATAATCCTTTTATTCTATGATTGTAAACACACACACATAAACACACACACACATATTCAGAATAAATTTAAATTGCTTTTAGCTAATATACTGTACATTTCTATTTCTATCATGTTTTGTACAGCTTCATAAATCCTGGCACAGCCCTATGATGTTTTTTTCACTTTACAACTGCATTGCTTAGCAATGAGGCTGCTGATTCTAATTATAGTTGTTAACCAAGGATACCTGTATTTTTTTGTTTAATTTTGAAGACACCCAACTCTAAGCAACTTGGGTGGCTTTACAAAGTTAAAAGAACAATTCAATAAAACAACAAATATCCATAAAACAAAGACTGTTTATCATTCCCAACTCAAAGGGGACCATTCACCCAGGTGAACCGAATGCCTGTGAGAAAAGCCAAGTTTTTAAAGTATACCTGAAGGCAGTGACAGCCTTTTGAGGTTGACAGATTGGAACACCAAAATTATGAACACTAAAACTACTTTTATTGTAGGGGTATAGTGACAAAATTGTGCAAGTGTGAATGTGCCTCCCCACTCACTGTCTTTATCCTACAGAAAAGTAGGGAGTGTCAAGTCTGAGGTATTTGCTAAATTAAATTTCTGCTTTGGACTCAGATTTAACTTATTTATTGCCTTGGCTGCATTCTTCCTCCTGGTTCTCACATTTATTCTCACAGTCCATTACAGGCAGACAAGGTATGGCCATAAAGATCTCTGTGGAGATGCTATTCCAAAAAGCTGGGTATCATAGGAAGGCCTCCTTCCTAGGTTCCAACAGATGACAATGCTTAATTGATGGGAGCCAAAGCAAGTCAACCTCATTGGGGTGCACAGGTTAGGCAGACATTATAGGAGACAGGACATCCCTCATATATCTAGGCCTTATGTGATGTAGGGCATTATAAGTAGAACCAGCACCCTGAAATTGCACCTGGTAACCAATGCATCTC
>JANHZU010000569.1:79174-92874 GCA_032468055.1 Acrochordus granulatus
TCCAGTGGCGTCCTGTAGCCCATTTTTCACTAGATGTCCAGGAACCCCAACAACATCTAGTGCAGTCCTTGTTAACGCAGGCAATGAACGAGCCGGTATGGATTTCTGTAATTTACTTCTTATATTTTTTATGGGAGGGAGACACTCTTTGTCTTGCTCCTCTGATGAGATCCGTCTAGTATGGTTGAACCTCTGGCATAGTTTTCATCTTCACAGCACACAAGCCCCCCAACCACAGCAAGGTGGTGCCTCACTGGGGGGCTGAAGAAAGGAAGATTTTGTTAATTCCAGCCAATATGGAATTGGAAAAAGAAAGTGAAATAGAAATAATGTTTTCAAGTCACTCACAACGAAGGAAAAATAGGAGACATTTCCTTCCTAGATCCAGTAATGGAATAGAAACTTATTTATTTATTTCCATAGATTTAAATAATGCCTGATTCCAACAACTCTAGACATTTTACTAATAAGCCAGAACAATAAAATAGAAGAACATGATATATATAGTCAGGAAAAAAAACATACAGAATGGAACAGAACCTTATAGAGTTTTCAGTGCCTTTCTAAACATCGTTAAGAGTGGAGATTATATGAGGGACTATAGGGCAGGCACCACCATGATAGAAGAAGCATATCTCAAAGGCTCTGATAGATGGCATTGTTTAGTTGAGGGACCTCAGGTGTACTCTTTCTGTTAGAACTTACTAAATGGGCAAAAAATATTGGAGACAGAGAGTCCCTCAAATAACCAGGCCTTATGCCTTGAAGAGCTTTATAGGTGATATAAACTATGAGTCATAAAAATATTGAAACTGGCAAATTAGCATATCTGCATGTTAGATCAGACAGAACTGTTAGGTAAACATGAAGCAGTGGAGTTTCAAATCTGTGAAAAGAATGGCCCAGTGTTTGTTGAGTTGAAAATGTGGGAGGAAAATGATTACAATTTAGGCATGGGACTAACCGATGCTTCTATATCCTGTGTTCTGCAATAGGGAGATCTTCTCTCTGTGTGTATATGTATGTATGTATGAATGTAAGGTATATAAATAACTTTTTTTTTTGTCTCCAGAAAAGCAACTTATCAAGTAGAATTGAGTCCTTAAAGTTTCTGCTGTTTTTTATTTTCTGATTGTGGGATTGAGTTTCAGGCAGGATAGTATATTATGTACCTGACCTCAAGTCTGAGTCTTTGTAGGCATATACTTAATTACAGACACTAAATGAGGAGACATGAAATCTGAAAGATCAAAATACAAAAATAAAATTCTCATCAACACATTTCATGTACAATTTATTCCAGTGTTTTGCAGAAGTCCAGTGACCTTTCCATTTGTTGCCAAGGATCAACTCTGCCCTAAGAGAGAATATATCTCCCTAGCATTGCTTGCAATGAACCAATTTAACTGAAAAAAAATCTTTCTCCACTTTCAGAAATATTCAGAACTTGTTAGTCCCTTCAAAGTCATTATTTAAACAGCTTTTAGAGCTTACCATCCCATACCTTCAAATGATAGATTATCTGGGTCCAACTTGATCCTTTAAGCATAAACTTAAATGGCCAACTGCAGAAACATAACTAATTTGATTACCTGCTCATTTTATGTCTTCAGAAAACAAATGAAGATTTGATGCAGAGGAGCTCCTTTTAGAGACTCTCATTAATAACAGCACTTTTTAAAAAATGTGTCATACTGAATTGTTCAGAGCTAAAATATATTAACATTTCTGCTTTTTGTTTCCAACAATCTTTAAAAATATGATAACACACAAAATTACCTTATATTAGGAGTTTGGTGCCCTAAAGTAGTTTTCATGCACCTCCAAAGTTTGTTATGTTTAATAAGCAGACTTTTCCTTTTAAAACTGGCCCAAACCTACAGGATTTTGTGAAATCTCAGAATTTTGATATAACCTTTCAGAAGGTTTGAGCTGTCCTAATTGGGAGAGGGGATGATTAAATTAATAATTTCTCTAGCAACTTTGCACAAAATGTATCTTGCTACTTGCTGGCCTGTCGTATGCCATAAGTCCAATTACTGCACTATTGTTTGTTCTAATGAGCAGCAGGCCCCACCCCATTTAAGAGCATGCAGCTGGAGGCTCCATGTAAGCTTTTAGTTCCTGTTTTTGTGGGAACGGGGACAGTCCCTTACCACAAGTAGAAAAAGATATATCTGAAAGTGCCATTCCCAAATCCATCCTGCCTTTGATGGGGAAAAGGCAGCCCCTTCTGTGCTTGAATAAAAGGAGAGAGAAAAGGCTTCCTACCCATTGTGATCAGTGGTATTTAATGCTAAACAAGGAAAACAGGAAAATAAACCTGATTCAGGATCATGTCAAAGATAGACATCACGGTGCTGTTACAAACATATGGGAAGTATAATTGTACAGAAATGGAAAGTAATGGGGGTAGAACACTAGCAATGCATACTTTCTAATCCTTGAATTTGCAACTCTATCTCACAGTAACAGGAAATAATGACAGTTCTATTGATAACAGTGCCAGAGTTTATAGCAGAAGGGTTCAGATCATTAACTGAGGTCATTTTTTCTGAAAAAATTAAACTTTTCATTCCATTAACTTCCATTAATTTGATCTTGTAAGTTATTTTATAACTACTTTAAAAAAGATGTCCTTGATAGGCAAAGAAAACTGACAGAATTATTCTACTTTCTAATGAAACCAGAGCTAATTACTTGTAAAAAGAACAGGATGCAAGGAAGCATTAATGTTCTTTCTTTTCAGTCACTTGTTTCCATAAAATCCAAGTTAATGGCAAAATTATACCTAAATTCATAATAACATTCTAGATCCTATTTGACATTTTATGGATCAAATACACTAACAGATGTTTTAAAATTTGGCTGACAATGTACAGACAGCACAGTTATGCACAATATTCTTCTACCTTCTCTCAAATGTTCTTCCAAATTTTTGGCCTTCGACCTCTTTCTCTTTCTCTCTCTGTCTAAAAAAATACTTTATTAGTTCCACAGTTTTACCTGATACTCTTTAGTGATTTAAATATTTGGACACTGCTACAAAGCAATAATAATAGCAACAAAATAAGAACCACATATTAAATAAATCCGATGAACATATAATAAATAAAACAGAATATTTCTCTAAGACTGAAACTTGTAAAATATATGCTATACATTAGATCATTTGTTAAAAATTAAAAACTTACCTTGTCCACGTCTTCTTTTGATATCTCCTTATTTTTGTTTGTTATCAGGTGGTATACGTTTTATTTCCTAAAGGAAATCAACCCTGCCTGTTCAAATACTTTGGCCACCTAATGCGAAGAGAGGACTCATTAGAAAAGATTGTGATGCTGGGAAAGTTTGAAGACAAAAGGAGGAGAGGATGGCAGAGGATGAGATGGATAGATAGCATCATTGGCACAATGGGCATGGATTTGAGTACTCTCCAGGGGACAATAGAGGATAAGGAGGCCTGGAGTGCTGTGGTCTGTCGGGTTGTGAGAGATGGACACGACTTAGTGACTGAACAACAAAAATTAAATCTTATTAATTTATTTTTTATTTTTAATATTTCTTTGTTGGGTATAAACTGTTTATAACATAAATTATATAATGCTATAAATAGCATTATATAATGCTCTTTGATTTTTTTAAATAAAAAGCAATAGAAAAATATTAAAAACAAATGCTAGAAGGTGCAAGCATAGGCAGCTGCCTGGTGGACATTAAATTGCCTTCCACTTCAGCAATAGTTGCTTAGTAAAAGACTTCTAATTCTGAGGATGAAGCAGAAACACCACATGTGGTAGTCAAACTGCTCTACCCATGATCTCTGGGCAAATGTCAGCATAAAAGAAACTATATATAGATACTGTATACTATAGCTAGTTGCAATTTAAAAATCAATGGCAGCAGTTTTACCACATTTTCATGACAGGAACGATGATATCCACATACACTCTGGTTCATAAATATTTTCTCCAAATGTATAACCTTTAGAGCATGGGTGGGCAACATTCAATTTTCCAGAAGCTGTGAAAACAATGAACTGAGGTAATGAGATTTCGTATGTACTCTTTTGGCCTTCCAAAAAGGCCTGAAGACTTGGCTCCTCCAATTGGCCTGGGACTCCAATGTAGGCTTGTCAATCTGAAGGTGGTTAATAGACTAAGATAAAACCACACCTTCTCCCTGTGTGCATCTTGCTCCCTTCCTTGCCTTCTTGGTTGATTTTTAAATTAACTTTATAAATCAATTTTGTGTTAATATTTATTATTTAATTTTTACCTTGTTGTAAACAGATTTATAATTTAATAAACAGGCAAAAGTACAAGTTTCTTGCAAATGCCAAAATATATTAAAATCATTTTTGGAAAAACTCATCCAGTTTAGATCATAATATTTCTTTGTACAATTGACATTAGTCTACATCATGATAATTAGTAAAAGTATAATGCTTTTTATACTTTTTTATAAAAGTATAAAGTATATTTATTATACTTTTTTTTATACTCAGCTTTTGGAAAATCTTACAACACTGACAGGTCATTTATGTAGGAGCTCATTTACGTTGCACTTAAGTTGCAAAACAGGTCAATCATATACAAAAAATATGCTAATAATAAAACCTTTTATATGTGCCATAATATAATTATACTTTTTCAATTTGAATTTGCAACAGAGTCTTTTCAGCATTACCAGGACACATCAAAAAATGTTATAATATATTTCCAGAAGGTAAAGAAGAAAGACTTTTAATAATGTATGACTAACAGAAGAAGGACTCGGTTACTTAAAGAGCATTGAATCTTTTTTAGAATTTTCCCTTGGTAAATGATAGTTATTAAAATAAGGTGAGGTGGGGGGGAAGAGGCAAGCTTTTGCCTGTGCAGTGTATAAGCCGACTGAAAATTTCTCTTCTTCATTCATAATTTACTCTAGTGTATCTTCACAAGTATTATCAATATTAAATCCAGCTTACACAGGAAAACTAATTTAGTAGAGGTGAAAAGAAGCTGAATATCTTTTTATGGTCATATAGAAACAAAAACTGAGCAAAAAACGACAATCCAGTATTTCTGAATTTAAAAACAAATATTTTGCTTTCCTTTTGTCATATATTTGTTGAATCTTCATCAAATATTATGCATCACAAAATATGCAGATCACATAATAGGCAACATAAAAGGATGTCAAAAAGAAAATGTGATAAATTATTTGAAAAAGGTGTTGCTTATTAAAGAACAATTGTGTATTTATCAATTAATGATTACAGAGACCCAGTAACAATACAGTTTCAGTGATATATGTATGCTTAATAAGAGAATGCAAGTCACTAGGAATTCAGTATAGGATTGCTAAAGTTCTAATCAAGTTGATAGATTACATACAGAAAAAGTTCTCAGTTGGACATTTATTATTTATTTATTAAATTCATTTACTTCCTAACTTGCTATAAGCAGCTCTGGGCAGCTCACAATAAAATTTCCATAAAAACTGTAAAAGTAACATAACATAAATACAAAGAAATAAAAATAAAAGAAGAATAAGATGAGGGGGGAGACTAAAATAGAGGTGAAACCACTAATCAAGTAGCTGCCTGACCAATGACACCCAGCTACCTGACCCCCAGGCAAGCCCACGGAATGTTTTCAGGCCCCTCTGGAAGGCCAAAAGGGATATCCCCTCCAGATAGCTGCTTTCCTACCTCATCCCAAAAGGAAATAAACTGGGTGCCAACAATTGCTATTATTTATTACTAGTGTAGCTCTTGAGTTTCTGATCGTCTTTGGATTGCTTTATTCCTGATCTATCTTGTAATACTTAGAGGACAGACTTTTCTAGCAAATCACAATAGACAGGCATAAAATAAAACTTGCATAGCAACATTTGAATTGATTTATAAGACGCTACGCAGTGCTTCTATAGCAAAGGGCAAAATTAAAACATGGGCCCTCCATGTCTGATTGTTTCTTGAAGAACCAAAATGATTACAATTCTCTACTTTTTATTATAAACTCAAACATATTTACTGGAAGAACATGTGTGTGTTTGTGTCTGTATTTCTGTTTTAAATGATATAAATATTTGAAATGTAGAAATATATAGGGGAAAAAAGTCAATACTGTTGCATTCACATTTGGGATCCTATTTTCCTAGGAAGAATAGTAAAAGTCTATGCAAACAATTCTTTGCATTCATAATCTTCCAGCGTGAATAAATGCGACTTCTTGACAAGGCAGTATTTAAGTGATTTGTAATACTTAACATTACAGAACAAATATTATTTCCATTTGCTATGAATAGTTTTAGAAAGTATTGTAGTAGAAAAAAAGGTTGCCAGTTACATTATGGTTCTTTCCATCTTCCTATAGGTGGGTATAAAATGCAAGATTAATCTTACTAACCTGTGGTGTCATTCCATGGCAGATGTACATGATTGGAATATTTTCTGTATCTGGTCCCTGATCAAGGCACAGGTCACTTTTTAGTGAATTCTGTAACTAGGAAATATAGAGAAGAGAGGTAAAGACTCAGACAAAAGAATGTAAATTATCTATTAAACTGGGTATTATATCAACTATATTTTTGTAATAAATGTTTACCCATCACTGAGAGAAAACGCTAATCTATTTAAATTAAGCTGTAATGTATAATGTGAAACTTCAGCATTGTCTGTAATATAACTTTTAACTAATTAATTAAATTTATGCACTGTCTGACTCTGAGCTGCCTTTAAGAATCTCATAGTATAAAAAACCATAAAAGCAAAGCAAGACAGCTTGTGGCTGCTCTGGACAAAACCGCAGACAAATCACATCCAATAAGGAGCTCCACACATCTTAATGAAACGTCTTGGAGAACAAGGCCTTACAGGAAACTTTTATTATTCAAAATATTTGCATCCTCACAGAAATTCACTGAGATTCCAACAGCAGACTTGGTCAAGAAGTGAGAGATTTGTTACATTTTGGCAAAACTTCAGATCATCCACATATATTTTCTAAAAACCTTTCCAACAGAGATGAAATTATGGTTGAAAAATAATACAATACAAATTGTATTCAATGTGTTTTCCCATGCCTTGGTCTCATTTTTTAATATCAAACTGCTTCATAGTACTGCAAAATAGTACTATTTTGTATAGAACAGTACAGAAATACAATGTTCACATAAAAAAATTTTCTAAACCATATTAGGTTTCCAACTATGTGGATGGTCACTACAGAGCAGCAAAGAAAGGCATAAAACGATAACTTTCCTTTCAGCTAGTGATCACAGCCAAGATATGGCAGACCTACATTATATACTACAAAGTATGAAACAATGGAAGGATTGGAAATAAATTTGAAGATCATCTAATCCAATTCTTTGCCTGGTATAAGATTCCATTACCTAGAGTACACAATAGCATTACAAATGGCTTGCATATTTATTATGTATGATATAAACAAATAAAACAATTATTTGAACTGTTTTATTTGAACCCTAAGCAGTTCAAAGACAATTTTTTGTCAAAGTTCAAAGACAATACACCTCAAAAAGGTATTTTGAAGTTAGAGGAGGTTCAAGAGAGGACAGCTACATGATTCAAGAAGTTGGATGTCAAAATGTTGTGACATTTGAATTTTTTAATCTAGAAAGGAGGTGAAAGAAGAGATATGATGAGGTGTGCAAACTTATTCATGATATGGATAAAATAGACAAGGAGAAGCTATTTTCCTCTTCCCAAAATAGTGGGATCAGATGTCACCCCATGAAACTGAATCTTGGAATAATTAGCACAGACAGAACATTTTTTAACACAGCATAGAACCAAACTCTGGAATTTGCTATCATGAGATTTGGTGCTGGCAAGGGGTAAACCAATTAATGGAAGTCATGGGGGTCAATGGCTATTAAACTTGATGGCAGTGTGACTGCCTATGAAGGCTGTCTGCTGAATGACTAGTGAGCTTCCTTGTGCAACCAGTCAGCAACTGTGAGACAAGAATGCTGGAGGAGATGCGCTAGAGGTCTGATCCAGGGCACTGCTTACGTCCTTATGAACATCATTATCCTGTGCTGATTTGTCACAACGCCCCCATTTATAAGTGGGCACATTTTTTCTCAAGGCTTTTCTCCGTGGGACACCATCGGTCTACCTGCAAGAATCTGCTTGTTGCTATTTGCTTCCTTGCACTACTCAAGCAAATAAAATGTCTCTTACCACCCCATAGGCGACAGTGTCTGAGTACATTCTCATCTCGGGATACACACTAACAAGATACCACCGGAAGGTCTTGCACTGCAGCTTTTTCCTCAAGGCTTTCCTCTCTGAGATATCCCCAATGTCAATTCCAGAATCCTATACATGAGGGCCAGAAGGAAGATCAGAAATATCAAAATCATTCTTGCCATACACAGACTATTTATTTCATTAATATTTTTACTTTAGTGATCAAGAGAAAAGTTTCCACAGGTTTTGAAGGACTTTTAATCAATTCCTCAATGATCATTTCTGAAAAGGCAATTTTCTGATCCAAAGCCATTAAAACCCAATAGCAAGTTAGTCTGGAAAACTTATTTCTGTCAACAAATTCAGGAATATTTTTCAGATTTTACTAGCTTGTGGAAGATGAAGTGTGGCTTTATTAACGTATGACATAAATTAATCATATTTTTCAGTTGTTAGCCCATCTTTTTTTACACACAAATATAAACATTTTAGATGACCTTTTCATTAAATGCATTTGCAAAAATCTTTTACCTTTATATTACATTTTTATATCTAAGCCTTGCTGCTGATAACAGTTTCATGGAGTTTGAGATACCCAAATCTTCAGTATGGGTCCACTGTTGGTGGCACTTCAACAGCATGTGTTGTAAGAAAGAAGGGCAATGGATGAAGGAAAAGGGCAATGGATAGGAAAAATGTTTGAGTCTATTCTGTGATAAAGTTACTTTTGCAAAGAATGAAAGCTCATAAAAAGCTTACTTTAATGCTTTAATTTGGATAGGGGACGAAAAAATATTTCTTTCAAAGTATATTGTAATACATATTTTAAAGGATATCATCACAAATTCAGGTCTGAAGCAGAAAAGGCACATCTTTTTGTTTTTATGGAAGTTGAAAAAGGTTAAAATGAAATAAGAGATGTCTATCATTTAAATAAATTTGTTTCCTGTATTTTAATATTATATTATATTCTGCTACAGAATATTTCTGCTACAGAAAGCAGAGATGCAACGTGGCAAAATTATAGATATTATACGAGAGAGAGGACTGTTCTTTTGTTTCAATATTCTCAATTTTTCTCTCTATGGTCTGGATATACTGCTATTGATTAACTCATTGACATAAACTGTTTTTTGATGCTCAGCCAATATTTACTGTGGTTCTGAGTATTGTTCTTGCAGAAAACTAGTCCTATCAAACTTAGAAAGTATAACAGAGCAAAGTTTCAGGTGACACAACTCATGTAATGAATATTCATTCTGAACCAGATCAAGATTCTTTGATCTTATATTTATACCATTATCCTAACCTGGATCTTGTACTGTGAATTTGCTGAAATAATTAAATGTTATTGCAGTCCTATTATATTTTCCTACATTTGTAAAACAATCTGTTTCCTGATAAAATAATCTGTTTCCTGATCTGTTTTCCTTTGGTAAAGAGACATCCTGTCTTGGACTTATGTTAAGCTTTCAGCAGACTTTCCTATTTATCAGGATATGTCTTGATGGTTAACAATTATCTCTTAGTCTCACCAGACAGATTCCTGAAGAACTTTATGAAACTGAAATGGATGGTGGTTTGGAGCATAAGTTTTTATGGTCCTACTGATGTTCATTTACAGCTTACCTCCTGAGGAATATTCCATGCCATGTAAACATGGCTTTTAAATTCATCCATCCAAACTTCAGCCACTCTCAATGCATTTCTTCTGACATGAGATGTTAGATCCTCTGTATATGGCTTATGGGCTCGTTCAATATGGGCAATCCTAGAGCAAGGCAGGACTTCAACACTTCCGCCACACTGCCACACCTAGAAAAAATAATTTTTGCTAGATTGGATAGATCTATTCCACCACTATTTTTATAAGTTCTACCTAAATTCTAGAGAGATATTTGTCTACTTCTCTATTTAACATTTGAATTTGATAGATGCACCTCAGAGGAGTGAAAAAATCAAATAAATCCTACAAGGCTAAACTAACCTACTTTTGACCTACAGTACCTATTTGAAGTAATTCCCTAAAAAACTCTAAATTTTGTGCAAGTGATTTTAGACAAAAATGAGAGGGTAAGATACCTTCTCAAATAAACTAATATGGCTGTAAGGCCATCTAAACTGGAGAACTCTTTTTCTTGGGAAATATTTATCAAATTTTGAAATTGCCCATCTCCCTTGCTATATTAGAATACAAAAGCTTCATGAAGGTTGATTGATCGTCCATCTCATATTGATTTCACCATTTACATTTTTCCTCTAGAATTTTTTATATATTCAAAACAAGAGGTAGGATACTTTTTTGTTTCAAAGATATCATGCTGTTATGGAAAGAAATAAGACATTATTAATATCATTTGTGATGGGGGCATAGTGGCCAAATGGTTAAGATGCTGAGCTTGTTGGCTGAAATTTGGCAGCTTGGTGGTTCAAGACTCAAGTGCCACCACATAACAGGGTGAGCTCCTGTTCCTGCCCCAGCTCCTGCCAATCTAGCAGCTCGAAAGCATGTCAAATTGCAAGTAGATAAATAGGTACCACCTCTGGTTGGAAAGGTAACAGCATTTCATGTGCCTTAGTGTATAGTAATGCTGGCCACATGACCACAGAAGCATCTTTGGACAAATGCTGACTCCCTTGGCTGTGAATTGGAGATGAGCACCACCCCCTAGAGTCAGCCACAACTGGCAGGGGCAACATTTTCCTTTACCATACATTTGTGAAGAAAGTTTTAAAAAGTACCCATAAGTTGTTTTGTATTAATAAAAGAATAAAGAATACTTCTGAATGTTAACAGATTTTCTCTGGCAGTGCAGGTCATTTATTTTCATTTTTTTTAATAATACAGAAAACTACAATAGATTATAACAGAAAATAGAGACAAAGTTAAAAATATACAGTCGTAAGAAAAAAAAATACTGTAGATAAAATTTTCTATCCTGAAACTTATCTTCCTAAAAATTTATGAATGAGGTCCATTTTTGTATGAGTTCTATTGATTATAATAGTGCATTGCACAATAATGCTAAGATCCGTATTTTTCTATTCCAATCCATATGTTAAGGTGGTTTTGGTGCTTTCCAGTGTTTGCAGAATTAATCTTAGCTGCTGTTATTAAAATAGGAGAAGCAGTGAATTTATCCACTCTATCATTTGTTTTTACTACCACATTACATTTGGAGTTATAATTTTCTGGTAACTGGTTGTCTGTCATGTATTACATATTATTCCCTAGACTCCAAACTGAATATGAATGCATAGTGAAAAATCTTAGTTATGCATGCCAGATTGAGATACAGTTTCATTTTCCTTTTATTATTTTGGTTTCTAAGGGTTTTTTTTAACCATTTGCTGTAATTGCCAGAAAATCGCTATTAAGTGAAGTTTTTCTGATAAGCACCTGCAACAGAATGGGACGAGAACAATCCCATACATTCTGCTTTTGCCACTTGGCTTAATAAGATGTGTATATGAAAACCTGGTTTAATAGTACGAAGAAAACACCATTTTATCATTCCATTTAGAATGAAACCTGATTAAGATCAAATGCTTAATCACTTCCCCCCAACAGCATGGGACTAATCTCATATAACCAATGGGAACAAAACATGTCAAAATCTGTATTTTTTAAAATCAATGTTACCTATATAATATTGCTGTTATACTCGAAACAGCTAGATTATTTCACAAAATGTGATGATCCTCCAGGCAGGAAGGAGGACTCAAGCATGGAATTAACCTGGACTTACTGCACACTAGCAGAAGAGCTAGGGCTGAACCTCTCTAAATTCTTCAGCTTTTTTTCTATTAGTTCCCATGGGAGAATTGCCAGTCCGGGGAGATTCCTATGAAATGGACAGACAACAAAGGATAGCTAATTTGAACTCTAAATGTGTAGATCTGGCTGTTCACGCCTGACAAATGTGAACTTGTTTGTTTCACAAATGTGAACAGTTACTATCTTTCAGATTAAGGTATACAATAAGGTGGTTTATGTACCAATAGCTAAAAACTTTGTAAGTATTGTCAGACTGAGCTTGGAATCTCTGTGGAACTAAATATCTGCAGATTGATTGATCTCCAAGCTAATGGGGGAAAGATGTTGAATTGCCCAGGAGCTATTTTATCACAACAGTATGGTGTTTTCCCATTTAGACACATCAGTATATTGTATGGAAACTGTATTTTTTCTTCATATATAAAATGTCAAATTATGCCATTGTTAATTTTTGAAGCTCAGTGAAGTGTGAAGTCTACTGCTATTTAGAACAATCCTGATCTTTTTAATGAGTTGGAAATAGAAGGCAACTTTTAAGATTCTACTTTACCATTATCTTTGATTTTGCTATTAATTCTATCATTTAACTACAAAATTAAGATGCACCTGATTATAATACACATGCATACCCAATCAGCCTGATTTAATGTGTGCTACAATATGGTTTGTAAACAGCAATTACTCAGTTCCTTGGCACACTCCAATTAATCACACCTGTTGGTCTTCTCTTTCTTGTCTAAACACTGTCAGTCTTTGTTCTATTTCTGCAGTCTCAATAATTACACTGCTTCAAGAAGCATGAATTCATTTCAGATCTTAAATGTTAAGTAGAAGCTGTCAAGGTAAGGGCTGATACAACTAGTTGGCTGCACAGAGCTGAGTCAACACCCAGTCCAATTATTTATAAGGATTAATGTAACTAATATTTTAGAAATGTTGGCCTAAATGTATCCAGAATGCTAAAATAAACTAAAAATAAAATAAAAGTACATGCTTAGGGCTTTAACATATATTATCCATTGCTTGACTCCACCCCCATGATATATGTGATGCAGAAAATAAAAGCAGCTGTCTGAGCATTGATACTGGATGGGGGAAAAGGCTGATATTGGACTGAATTAAGATATATTGTGCCTGAGGAAAAAAAACTAGGAAGATGTTGATTCAGATTTCACATTTGCTCATAGACACCTATGGTTCTTTAGGCTAGCCCATGCTTCATTGGGCTTGAAAACTGTCGTCCAACAATATGTTAATGGCCACATGTTCCTCATCCCCAACAGAACCCTTTCAGCTCAGTCTTTGCAGAAGCTAAGGATATTTCTGTATAATGCTTAGGGCAATTAGAGTTGCACCATATCCTAGAAAATATATCTCATATTTTTCCAAAGGCCTGCAGATGCTCAGAAGCTTTCATAATCTCCATCCAATTGTGGTTACACAACACAGATGAAATAAACTACCTTCCAGGGAAAAATGCAGAAATTCAATATGAAAGTAGGACCCTAAACAGTGAAGTCCTGACTTTTGTATAAATACTTATCATCATATATGGTATAGCCTGCTCATTCTATGCAAAATATAGTTCAAGCATGGACATATAATAATATCCTAAGCTTCATATCCCCCAGTGAGGCACCACCTTTCTGTGGTTGGGGGGCTTGTGTGCTCTGAAGAAGATGAGAGCTCTGCCAGAGGTTCAACCATACTGGA